>QFEO01003387.1:0-10155 GCA_003316615.1 Amanita pseudoporphyria
CTCTGCCAGTGAAGAAAGGACTAGGATTCCTCAAAGGAGGTATTGCTTGTATCCTCTCTGGAGCAGGACATGAAGGTATGTGATAGTTTGTAATCTAATGTTATCACTATGAGCAATAATTCCTGATTTAAGTGAAATGGTTACATGCATTATCCCTATGAACTTCAGTCAGACTGCTGGCTGTCACAGATATGTTTGAGGCATGATGCCCGAAACCACAGTTTGTAGCAGATGCCATAAAGGTGTGCTGGTGTACAGTGCGTGATGGCAGTCGAGAATCAAAGAAATTTGTCACACAATGTCACATTTTTGGTTACAATTCGATGAACTCCGGTGCTACTCGATGTATCCTTTTCCTACCGAGGTCCATGGTTCTACATTGAGCGTTGGTTATCCCGTAATACATTCAAAGTAATTTAAATCGAAAACACGTTCTACCACATGGCGAAAACTTCAAGACTAGAATCATGACGTCCACGGGAGCCGAGTCTTTGTTTGCAACACTGACTCCAACATCTCCTACCCGCTTACCTCTTTCAAGCACTCCCGGAAACCCTAACTTCACCGTCGGTCATCTGTGCACTCTTTTTCCATTCCAGCCCTGGCCGGCATCCATCGTTCCGATTCGTCTTAGCCTTGGGCCGTTAACAACGGGTAGTGCTTTGCCAGATTGTAAGATAACGTTAACCGTTTGAAACCTCTGCTCTTCGACGATAAACAATCTGATTTAATCCAAAGGCTCTTGCTGATCACACACAATCATTGAAGAACGGTAAGTGCCAACCGTCGAATGTCTAGTGAGAATGTGGGTAGTCCAAAAATTACTTCCATTGCCTGTACACAGTTCGCCGAAAGGTGTTTGGCCAATACAGTAGCTATACTCGCCTTTGACTGCCCTTCACGGGACAAGATCATATTGGCTTTCGTGATAAGTCTTTCACCGATGCCCATCGACACATTGAAAGCACGCGCAACTGAGGCATGATACATGATGTATGATATATAATACTTCTCTTCTGTTACCACGCAGCGGAACTTTTTCTTAACAAACATGACAATTTGGGTCAAGTGAGTGACCGCATGGAGGTAATTTACCCATAAGTAACAGCGGGAATAACCCTTCGGTGTGGTCCCACTGGGGGGAATTAGGCCACCGAGGTTTCCCTACCCCCATCATTACTTAGTTCTGCCCGGAGAGGATGTGTATCAAAGATAATCGGACGTGTAATGTAACTTAAAGACAGACCGACTCCCATGGGGTGTCAATTACACGTACCACTACCCACGGCATCGACTTCGGAATCATCGAGGCAAGCACTATCCTTCCCTGACTTCCTGGTTAAGGATGTGCCACCTCGTGGAAAGCACTAATTTGTTCAGCTCCACATCGACTGGGAGTGCTCCGGCGAGTTCATCAATTAGGATTTGAAAATGATATATCTCCTCTGCGTCCTTCATACGCACAGCAATATCATCGTCAAAGTCCGGCGAACACACCTCGAAACCTTTATCAGCGAACGGGAGTGTGTGAGAACCACCAAAGTCCCAGTCGAGGATCGCGAGTATACGACGGGGAGAGGAATGACTAAGTGTTGGCTTATCTGGTGGGACCAACTTAGAGAAAAAGCTGAACGTACCTCACTATGACGTCCATGCAGATCGCCATGCCGCAACACAAAGGGATACTCGCACCGGTTGTATGGATGTGCTATAAAATCGTCCCTCTTGCTCTTCACGCACTCGAACGCATCCTCAGGCATCAAGTTGGAAAAGTGATCAATCATCTCCAGTCTGAATTCTGTTTCGTGAGCCGAGAGCGTGTCCTTGTGCAACATTTGATCCATGTAGTGGAATTCACGGTCGAAGACAGACCGAACGTATTCTTGCACAGAATCGTATCTGTATGAAATATGAGTATGTATTGGAAATGAACGAAGTTAATTGTCGAAGAACTAACGGTCCAATGTTGTAAAGACCAAGATCATCGACAACTCCTTATATGGTATTCAGCATTTGCGGAACCGCGTAGTCCAGGTGAGGCTTACCCTTCCATTGGTAACATCGACGTCGTCAACAAGAGGACATGCGAAGCCATCTGGGCTGATTCCACCGATCATGCTAAAGGCCGTTTTTGTCCTCATCGTACGCATTATCTCTGCAACTTGGCCAGACATATTAAATTTTTCGTCCTCCGAGAGATCCATCCACACTTCGCTTAAACCGTTTCCGTCGATATACTCCATCGCTATAAATTCCGATCCATGGGCGCAGCTATAAGCGTAGATGGCCAGAGTGGGTATGTTGAGATCAGGGTGCCGCTGACAGTATAGCATACAGCCGATAGAAGTGGAAGTTTGCGATCGTGAGATGGTATTTGGGTCGATTGGAAAGCGCGGGATAAAGGGAAAAGGCCGATTAGGTTCACCTGTGTCGAGGTTAAGAATGTGTACGTAGTTGTATCCCCCCTCGATAACATCAGTTCCTTGGACTCTAGAGACGAGCTTCGAGGACAGTATTTCGGCAGGACTTGATACGGAGGCGAAAAATATCCTAGCTGATGCCGGGACGTTGGCTAGTAAATGGGTGTTCGATGGGCGAGGTATGAGATGAAGGCATGAGACCCTTTGCATGGCTCACTTGCTTCGATGACTGGTTGAGTTCGCCATGATAAAGGGGTGTCTCGGTTACATCTCGGTAACTTGCCCAGTTTTCATGCATCAACGGCTGCAGCTCTATCCTCGCCTATGCATAGCAGCCAAATGACTAAAAAATATCGATAAGTAGCACAAGTAGTAGATGTTGACATTGGATATTTAGTGCATCTGCATTAGAGAATTTAATGAAGCTCGGGCATAATGCATAATGGTTGTTGGCTGATATGCGAGAACGGGCGCAGAATCTGAATAGAACCGCAAACAACGAACGTCTAAATACAAATCATGGCCGGCTATCATCCCACCTCCGTCTCCATCTCGTCGTCCCCTTCGCCTTCAGTCGCATCACTCCCTCCATCCACTACCGTATGGGTAGTTCCTGCTGCCACTATCTTCATCGGCCTATCCATCCGATCGTCCGACTCTAACACGGTGCGAGTGGTAAGGTCGAAACCATCCTACATCCGTGCGTCCCTCGCCTTCCTATGTACTCCCTCCTCTAACGATGCCGTCGTGCAGGTCTATTTGCCGTAACCGCCCGCCCAGCACTGTTCATTACCCACACTTTCTACTACAAATGCACTCGCCCCCTTATCGAAGCCCACCAGCTTTTCTAACCCAACCATAATAACTGTGCCCATCCCTCCACCTACTTCCCCAGGAAACGCCGCCTCCTTGCCTTCCCCATCTGTCTAATCTGCACCATCAAACTTTGCCAGAATACTCAGACGGAAGCCTAACCCAAATCGCAAACCGGCAGGCTAGCGGCAATATCGCCTCGAGCACAAGCCCCATGCTTTCATCCAGCACACGCTCCAGCTCCCCGCATCACATCCATCAAGCGCCAACAATAACACCGCGTCCAACGTCAACGCCAATGTCAACGCCGGTCGGACTCCCCACGATATCCTCATCCACGCCCTACCCAACGCACCAGTACAACCAAATGCCTTCCGTATCCGGCTCGTCCCCCACTTGGACTCACCCCGTTCCCTCCGATTTGAGGTCATCACACGCGACCTGTATGATTCAGACCCAGCGCTCCGAATCGGTCGTTTCACCGACCGGTCCGGAATGGGTTGTTAACGCTTTGGAAACTTGCGCTTATGCGCTTAAATCTAAAGTCGTTTCCCCTGCCCATGCCGAGATTTGGGTGGAGAAGGGTGGAAAGTTTTTCATTCGCGATATCAAGTTGTCGAGCGGAACATTTTTGAGCCATATTTGATTGAGTCCTGCCAATCAGGAGAGTCGGCCATTCCAGCATAAGGATGGCGATATTGTGTAGCTTGGCATGAGTTATCAAGGTCGCGCGGAGGGTGCGAATGTGTTCAAGTATGTGTGTTGCTCTTTTTTCCCAGTAGATGTTCACAATGGACACTTAGTACGGCTGTACTGAAAAAATTAAAGAACCTCACGGCCATCGTTGGCCCAACGATGGCTTCAACTTACCCCAGCGGTCGGCACAAACGGTAACTCAAAACCATCAAAAATACAAATCCCAGACTGTTCCATTTGTATGTTGCTCTCCTTCCTACATGTCTCCTCTAACAGTATTATCATGCAGGTCCATTCGCCGTAACCACCCGCCAAGCATTATTTATCGCCCCTTGCTCCCACACTTTCCATTATAAATCCGTTCGTCCGGTTATCAACCCGCGTTCTCCTGCCCCTTGCACAGGACATATGCAGATCTCAATGAAGACGTGGAAGTAGAAGCTCTAGACGTCGATATTGACCCTGAAGAGGCCGATGCGGAAAGGGCTCGCTGAATGCGGGTGCTCAAGGTCGGGCTGGAATGCGGGTGGGAGTGGAAACGGGTCATTTCGTTCCCCGCAGCACGGGCAAGCTCTAGCTTGAACCCCAATACCACTATGACTGGGACACCTGCTCGTTTGATCCCCATCACGGAGCTGTCATTAGACAGGGACAGGGATCGTGAGGCTGGTGTTGAAGTGGAAGTTGAGGCGGAATGATTCCTCACACTTCTCTTTTGGGTTCGAGGCACGCTCGAAGCGAGAGTGGAGCTATAGTTGGAAGAAGGGGTTCTAGGTACGACGGTGTAACAGCCTGTATGGATGGCAACGATATATCGGTGTTGGTCGCAAGGTTAGGAGCGGGAGAGAAATCGGATTATATGGAGATAGGTGATGCGATTGAGTGAATGGATCTGGCTGTCTCAAAGCTTACCATCCATTGCTATGTTCGCACTCGTACAGATACGATGGTCCTGAAGAGGGTTCTCCGATGGACGACGAAGAGCGCGACTATGTCAATGTGGCTGCTGTGGCTGGTAGTGTTCCTGTTATCGAAGGTGCGGAAGGCGCAGTTACCGAATTTGGGGTAGCTGCTGGGTCTGGGGGTATTGGTGGGGCTACGGTTACTGGTGGCCGATCCACAGGTGCGAAGAGGAAGCGGTGATGGTTGATATGGTTGATGAATGATAGCAGAGAAAAAAACGCGGGTATCACTATTCTCAAGTCTTGATATTCTGTATTCTCTTTTCGTTTCTTCTAATGGCAGTCTTGTGTTTCTATGCTGGTACTTGCTTAGGTTATTTTTTTTTTTTTTTTTTTTTTTGAATAGCAATAATATTTGTCATTTTACATAACCGTGTTATGATACTCCTAAGACCGCGAAGCGGTCTTGTGTGTCCATACGAGATTTGTATCGTAAACTATCCATATAGGAAACCCGAACGTTAAGAAGACAAAATGAGAAAACCTAACTAATCGATGTTGTGCGTATCCGCAAAAGTAGCTGCGGTTGGATTGGCCTCCAAGAATTTGACTATTCGCAAGAAATTGTTGCGTTTTGCTGTAACGTTAAACATATTGGAAAATCTATTTACATACTTGGTACAATGACACAGTATGTGCCGCTGATCTTGGAATTCCGCACAGTATAGGCATGAGACTTCGGCGTCTGGCCACCTGTTGGGAAAAAGGGCATGGTATTCACCGCTGGGCATGTGCCCTAACACTAACTGGCATGCTCGAACGCTGAGGCCCAAGTTGCTGCCAATCGTCTGTATGAAATGCGACCTTCCTTTGAGCTTAACCTTGATCGGCCGCCCTTTGCTATTGTTTATGCGTAGTGAGTGATGTCCTTTGCCAGCACCTCCTCGAAAAGCAATCTTGTCGTTCCACTCCTCCTGCTGTCGCTTTTGGAACTGCCGGATGTATGACGATAATCCCATGAAAGGGATAAGGCGGGTGTCATCGTTGATCTCTGTTAAGGCGTCGACCCATTCGTTTTCCTCAATTCCCTCATGGCCGGGGCACCATGAGATGATAAGCTTGTTTGCGTCGTTAGATTCGAACCATAGGCGAAGCGCCATCATGGCATTAACGCTGATTAGTTGACCATCATGAACGTTGGCGTAAAAGATTGATAATGCCGCCGTCTGGTTGTCCACGAGCAACGTAACCGCTCCAGCTACCCTCCTCGAATTCATCTCCCAAAAGCCTTTCCATAGCGCGTGTAGTTCCACCACAAAAGACGAAGACGCTGCTACATCTTCCTCCACTTGCCATGCTTCTACTCTCTCTCCTGGCCTCCTCGCTATCGCCGCCGCCTTCGCTTTGCCATCCTCAAGGCTTCCGTCGGTGGCCACCATCCATCGACTCTGTCGCCAGATGTGTAGATCCGCTTCAAATTCCTTGAACCATAACGCATATAGCTCCTTTTGCCTCTTAGGGGGGTGATTGAAGTGTTTGAACTGGAGGCGGTGAGAGAAGCACTCTCGAACTGATCCTCCAGGCACGTTTTCATCGTTTATGAACAAGAATTGTTCATCTATCTCCCTGATAATGGGGTAAGCAGCATGTGAAACGTTATTGGCCGTAGGTGTCCATCGCCTAGCCCTCTTCTGTTTGCGCGTGTATAGTGACTGAATAGGCTCGTTGGTCAGAAGCTGACGTATAGGGTGATTTTCATAACGCGAAGTGAGCCGTGCCGCCCATCGTCGTATTTGGATGTTTCCTCTGGTGACCACTGGTGGGCATCCTGTCCACCACTGCATTCCTCCAATCGGCGCTGTTCTAAAGCTGCCGGTAATCCACCGCAGTGCATGATTTTGCGCCTTGGACATAGGCTTCAGCTTCCCCTTGATTCCTTTTCCGTTCTCTACAAACCATAACTCCAGCCCATATGATAAGATTGGCCAGACACAAGCCCAATATACTTGATTTCGCTGTGTGGGGTCCAGACCACCTGCTGCATTACCAATCATGCGCAGGGCGGAAATACTACCATAAGCTTTGTTAACATAGCGTGAAATATGAAACAGAAAGGAAAGCTTCTCGTCAAAGAAAAACCCTAGGTATCTCCAATGTTTCTTCGACTCCACCTCAACGTCTCCGTCGAAATTTGATAGCTTTGTTTTGGTTGTTTTGGTTTCTAGCAGTGTTTTTCTTTTTTGCGGTGTTTCGTTTTGCGTATCCCTAGCCGAAAAGTGAAAAACTTCGGTCTTATCCTTCTCCACCAGTAACCCCACAGAATGGAAGAGGGCGGAGAAAGAAGTGTAGAAAGTCTGTATGGTTTGTAAATTCTGATCAATAGAAGCAGAGGACACAAAGAAATTATAGTCGTCTATGAAGCTCATGATGTTTGAGCGCTTTTCAGAAGAAAATGGAAAGTGAGTTCGCAATAAAAGAGAGATGTAAAGATTTGACATGATGGGCGAAAGGGGGTCACCTTGGGGGATGCCGACATTGACGTCAAATTGTTGTGACTTGGCCACACCCCACACGTATTCAGTTTTGCGGTTGCCGTAGTAACTGGGTAGTAGGTTAATGACCTGCTCTGGGAAACCCTGTTTTTTAAGCATGAAGGTGAGCACTTCCGGGTTTATAGAAGGGAAGTATTGCACCATGTCGAGCGCTAGGCAGGAGGTAAAGAGGCCAGCATTTCAGGCTTCAGAGACCCAGTTTGTGAGGAAGATGCCGGCATCAGTTGTCGATTTTTGTTTTATACCGCCGAATTAAAGGGGGTGTAGGATGTCGTGTTTGATGGCATAGTACTGGAGCCGTGACACTAAAACTTTGGAAAAAAGTTTTCCGAGGCAGTTTAATAAGGCGATTGGCCAATATGCTTTAAGTTTAGAATAGTCATCCTTCTTTGGCTTGGGGATAATAACTGTGGTCGATTCCTTGAATTGTTCTGGCCACGCCCCCTTGTCGAGTATTTGCTGGTAAAGTGCTGTGATTGCAGCTGTAAAGTTGTCATCAGCAAGTAAGAGCTTTAGGACACGCCAGGAAACCCCGTTGGGCCCTGGCGCTGAACTATTGTCCGTTGGTGTGAGGGCGCTTTTGATCTCAAGTGCGCTGATGGGCTCCCATGTTTGCGTCAGGCTCTGAGGGAGGTCCGTTAGACCCGTCCAATCAATCTCCCGTTCCGCAATGGACGTCACAAATTGGGCTTGTGCCGCCTGGAATAAATCATCTGAGGAGGTGAGTGATATACCATTGCTATCCATAACCTGCAGGAACTTTGCCGGCGTCCTTTCCTTGGTCCACCCAACGCCCTCCCACGGCTTGTTTGTTGCGCACATTACGTTGAGGCACTCTTGAAAGTATCTCTTTTTGGCCATTTTAACTGCCACTAGGAAAGCTTTCCGGTTGGCAAAGGTGGGGTTGTTGTCGAGGGTGTCCTTGGCTTGTGCCATGTCGTCGTTCCACCACTTTGTCAGGTTGCTGTAGGGTTTGCTTTGTTTGGCGTGTTTTACCCAAGCCATGTCTATCGATAAGTAGAGGTCATTAGTGAACTCCTGAGCCGATTCCTGACTCCAATTATTAACATTGTCTAAGACCTCGAACATGAAGTCAACTTCATTTTCCGAATCCGCAGGGAGGTAAGACCGGCCCAGTGAAGGGACCCCCCTGGGAACTGCCCATTCTAGTGACAGCAGGTGGTGGTCTTTGAGTGGGCCTGAAACTGTTATCGTAGGAAAAGCACATGAATTGAGGGCAAAGGAAGAGTGAACCCATACCAAGTCCAAAACAGAAGGCCTGGAGCCTTGGCGTAAAATGTTGGGGTGCCGGGGTTGTTGACTAAGTCAAGGTCAGCATCGGAGGCGGCAGCGAAGAGGATATCGCCTAGGGCTTTGCTTGACAGAGCGTCTTCATCCCATATGTCAGAGTGGATGTTAAAGTCGCCTTGCAGAACTGTGAGTCTTGGGAGTGAGGGGAGCTTGTCGACCAGCTCCTTGACTGTGTCCTTATGGATAGCTTTGGTCCTATTGAAATATATGTTAACAAAGCCCCATGGCATCCCTGTGCACAAGGATGTCATGGAGAAGAATAAAATATTCGGTGAGGTGAAGAAATGAGCATTGAAAGAAATGGTAAAGTCCATGTCCAGTCTTTTATTGACGTAAGTGCTTACCTGTGTCTGCTCTTTATGGTGGACATGGTTGTGAATATAATGCCATTGGGGGTGGGTGGGCCCACCGGAGACGGGGACTCCTTGTTCCGATGACAGGTTGCTGCAGCTCCTAATGTTGGCATATGGTGCTTCTTGTATAAATATTATGTCGGTATCTTCTCTGTGTTCCTCTAGGAGAGCGGAGAGCTCCTTGTATGACTTTTGAATATTAAGAAATCTGTAAGTGAAAGTGTTGGGTGTAATAATCATGAAGGGATGGATGGGTTAGACATCTCTACATCGGGGGCAGTCTGGCCAGATGCCTTTCGCATATCTCTGGCAATCGCGATCAACTCTGCCGATCTAAGGATTGGCGAGGTGGTATCAGGAGAAGGGGGGGCTTGGTCAATGCCCTTAACCGTAGAAGGCCCTGCCAAAGCATTAGTGCGGTCTTTTTTGGAAGGGATTTTAATGGTGAGGGGTTTATGAACGTACAGAAGGCCACCCTTTGTGCATTGGGTGGCTTGCTGTAGGGTTTGGTCGTTGGCACTTGTCGGGGAGGCTGGTTTTGGCCCCTGCCTTGTAGTGGTGTTGCCTTGCTGTCGGGCATTGACAAGGCGAGTGGTCCTGGTGGCCTTGTTGGCCCTGTACTGTTCCATAAGGTCGCGCATCTTCTCTGCTGAGTTACGTGCTTGGTAGAAGGGGCACTCTGTGGAGTTAGCGGGGTGGGCACTATCCAGTGACGCTCCACCACAATTTACACATTTAATTGTTTCACAGCTTTTTTGGGCTGAGCAGTCTGCACAAAAGGTGTGGTGCATAGAAGTGGGGTGTAGTTTAGCGCATTTCGCGCACACTTCTTGCGAGAACCTGCAGACGAAGGACGTGTGTCCCCACCGATAACAGTTTGTGCATTGGGGGATGGAGTCCTTAGGAACCCACATCTGAGTGCGTACCTGTTTACCATTGATATGGACGATATTGTTGCACAAGAATCTAGTGTTGTTGCCGTTTTTGTTGTCTGCAATTTCAACTAAGAAAGTGCCAGTCAGCTAGTGATGGGCACGGCCTCGGCTCAAAGCCCTGAGCCCCATGAGCTGAGCCGCAGGCTCGCTGAGCCGGGCCAGGCCTTGTATCA
>QFEO01003408.1:0-11225 GCA_003316615.1 Amanita pseudoporphyria
CTTGGGTGGACTGCGAAAACTTACACTAAGTCAAAAAATGTTTATTTTATATCTACAATTCTTGGACTAAGCCTATTAATTCAAAAACACCTCTAATTAGAAATGGAGACATATGATCTGTCCCACTCTAATTAGAGGGTTTTGATTGGCTGATCAGGTGGTGTTGGCCTTGCTTTTCATATTGTTGGATAAAAAAAGGTCAATTATAATTGATTCTCAGAAGGTTTTTTTCGAACTCCGACAACTATCAGCGTCCCAAAGGGACGCCGAAGTACCAGATCTGGGTGAGATGGGATATGTCTCCCACCAAGCTGCACTACAGCTCGTGCTGGACTCCACCCCACCTGAGTCCCTCCTCGAACCCATCGCTTTCTGGTTGAGACCTCTTCTAGTCTGAACCCGGCCCTCTTCGACAAACTCCACTTCTGCCAGCAGGTGGCACTCACTATCCTTAATGGCCTGCTTAGGGGCCCCCCTCCCTGGTCTCAGCGAACCTTGGATGGTTCAGCTCTTCTGCCATGCCCCCCCTGTGGACCTGGTTATACCTTGTCGCCCCCACGAGCATCCTACTTTGGCCACTGATGTGGCGCCCCTCATGATTCAAATTCCGTAGCCCCCTCCAGTTCCAGCCCCAGCTCCTCCCGCCTCCCACATTGCCCTTGGCAAACGACTCTACTGTGCTGCGGCTGCTTCCCCCAAGGCTTTGCAGAACCCCCCTGGTGCTGCTCCTGCGCAACCCGCCCCCTCGTCCTCGCCAGCTGTGTCGGCTTCGGTCAAGCTGGCGTGCACTTGTACCCTGATGTGGTCCGCCCAGCAGTCCCAATCAAAACTCGTCTCCTCGGCATGGCAGCCCTCTTTGCTGCCATAACTCCTCTGGCCTCAAACGAGGTCCTCTCCTCCTCCTGGCCCCTACCTCTCCTGAGGGGACCGTCGTCAACTGGCTGCATCAACTGTTGCGGTAGCCATTTGGCCACAGACCGCTCCTGCCCCTTTTACAGGGCACGTTTCAAACCAGAGCTGCTTAACTCTACTCGTGTAAAGAAGGTTCGCAAGGACCGCGCTGCATCAGTGAACCCAGGGTGCTCCAGGGTGTTACAGAGTGCTACAGGGTGCTATGGGATGTTACAAACATGGGCACCCATGTTACAGGGTACTATGGAACTCCCTGTAACATCCACCAGAGTTTGCTGATGTGACCCCATTGCTGCCCGCCGCCAAGCAACACACTAGACTCCTCTTGGCCCCCTCGGTCCAACCAACCTGCCCTAGGTTCCCTGGGTTCTTCCCCGCCTTTATCTTTTCGTTGGACCATTCCCCTCCTTCACTAAATCAATTGACCAGATCCCACGGGGGCCTGTTTGGGTTCCGCTCCCACTGGCTGTTTACATACTTACGCGCTAGTTTTTTTTGGCAGGTGGGGCCTTGTGCACCCGAAGTCATTTTTCTACGTGGTACAACGCCCAAGACTAACGCCGGCCTCCCGTCCCACAGTATCCACTCAACCGCAGGAGGCATGTACCTATTTGCCTATGCGTGAATTTGTCTGATTTTTATCTCCAGGGGCCTCATCTTTCCTCCTGTTACCTGTGGTTTTGACCGCCCCCATCAGGCTTGATGTTGTCGCCCAGGTGCACAGTGAGTATAAATTAGACGACACAGAGACAGAGAAGACCGATACTTGATTTTAGAGAGCATTGCAAAGAACAAAAGGCAGGCGTATGCTTTCAGTGAGAAGGCCGGACACTAAACTAGCGCTGAATCTTGGGGTACCGGTCGTGCTGGTGCCTGTATTCCCCGTGCAGGTGGTGGAGGTACCCACAGATCTGGACAGATGCGTTGCACTGGACGAAGCAATGATGCACACTATAATCGGAGCACAGGGCGCATTCGGTAACATGTGCCGTGGAGGACGTATGTTCGCTCCTACCAAGACAATGGCACGTCAAGGTAAATCAAAACCAGCGCTGTTTCGCCGTCGTTTCTGCGCTTGCCACTTCCACCCTCCCTTCACTCGTTCTCGCCTGGGTTCACCATATCGAAGAAATTGAAGAGGTCCCTCGTCGTTTCCAACGATGTCGAACCCTTCGAGAAAACAAAAGACGCCATCGCCCTACTCAAAGCCCTCCATGCTTACAAGGACGTTGTCAAGGCGTTCAATTCTCGGAAGCTCCGTGCTGGTAAGGGCAAGATGAGAAACCGCAGGCATCGTCAGCGCCGTGGTCCTCTTGTTGTTTACAACGAAGATAGTGGTATTGTCGGGGCTTTCCGCAACTTGCCTGGTGTTGAGCTCGTCAACGTGAGGATACATAACCTGCTTCAACTTGCCCCTGGCGGTCACCTTGGGCGCTTTGTTATCTGGACTGAAGGTGCTTTCGGTCTTCTTGACGAAGTTTTCGGCACCTTCGACAAGACTTCTGTGTTCAAGAAGAATTACATGTCAGTGTATGCGTTTCTGCAATGGTGTTCTGTCTCTGACTTGTTTTCGTGGCCTGCCTTCTGCCAAGGTCACCAACCCTGACATTACCCGAATCATCAACAGTGACGAAATCCAATCCGTCGTTCGCCCAGCTAGCCAGAAAGTCCAAAAACGTCCATGGACACAGAAGAAGCCCCTCGTAAATAAGGCCATTCTCTTCCGTCTTAACCCGTATGCGAAGACCCTCTGCAGGCAAGAACTGTGTATGTGTCTATTTAAGTGTTTATGGTATCGTTCTTATATATTTTATCCCTAGTCAAGCAGGAGCGTCTGAAGAAGACTCCCTGATTTTGTATTTGTACTCTATTTGTTTTAGGGAACCCTTACGTTTATTATCTTGCGTGCAAAAAGATCTCGCATTCAGCATTATGGTAATATCTCAGAAGTCCTTGAAATTAGATGCATCCGTGAGATGACAGCTATCCCAGTAGCATGCGTAAAATAGAAACAGAGGCGGTGTCCACTCTTTTTCAATGCAACAGTGGTGAAACATGCTTTGGAAACGCGTCGTCGAGTTCATACAAACGACAAATAGTCATCGATTCCCGGGCACATTTTAGCATTCTTCCTTTCTCATAATGGGCCATGAATATTGAATACGTGATCTCCATTCATTAACAAAAGCACAATCAAATACGATATACCTTGCGCTTCATTAGATCATTTAGGTCATCAGATCATTAAGACCATTCGGCACTGGCTTCTTCCTGAGAAGCCTCTTCAGAAATACCTCTCGTCGATTGCCATATCCTCCAACTCAGTACACCCAATGCAGCAGTCAGACTCACACTAACAACAAGGACTATTAGTGCAATTCATAAATAGACAAAACTTAATACACAAATCTAAACCACAGAAAATGCTGCAACATCAATCAGATGAAAGGTTGCACCGCGTTGCTGTTGAATTTACTTACCGAACATCAACTGTATTTGGTGGCAGTATACGACACTGACACAACGCGCCTTCGCCAATGCCGAAGGAACAGATGCGTTAATTATTCCAGAACTGATGATCCATAAAAGCCAAGTGACAAACACCCAAATTGCCTTAGTGCCGACGGAAACAACGGGGTACGTCGACCACGTGGGTTCTACGAATAAGAAAGTGTAAGCACCAGCCGTAATCGTAGTCCAGTACGCGGTGAACATGTTGGACAAAAGGGAATGAGTTTGAAATGGAAAATTGAGATAAAGGAGTTTACATACGGCAAGACTGCGGTTCCTGTACGGGTCTCTACGCGTGGGTAGTTGTGGTTAAATTGGTATTGAAGCAAGAGCTAGCTTGCGAATGTAACCTAGCATTTAGATATTAACGTCAATTAATCTCCTGCCGCATTGTTTCCACTCACCTCGATTAGACTAAGAAAAACAAGATATGTGTATACAGTTAACAAAAAGCGTTCACGTCAGATAACACCTGGAGCGTATCGATGACTATGTCTGCCACTCACTTTATTCAAAGCCTTGGAGTTTGGGCGAACTCGATGGTAGAACCACGAGAAGACTGCTAAATATGTCAATGCTACCAAAGGCACCAAGCAATGGAGTAGATTTGCACTTTAGATGTATTAACGCTCACAATCGCGGTCACGGTCGCAGCAGAAGTTATTGTTCCAGTGGCAGGCATTCGAATGTGCGTGCGAGTCAAAGGTAAAAGTAAAAGCGAAGTAATACAATGGATTCACGCCCGGCTGGTTTTTACACGAGGATCAGTCCATCGGAATCAGCACGCGGCAACCTCAGCTTGGGCTTACCGAGAACGTTGAAGGTTCGTGAAAGAAAAAGAGATAACTGGCAACGTTCAGAAGATGGTAAGCAAGAAAGATATTCATTATATCCCCATTCGGATCAACACCATTGTCCACTGATAGCGAACAAGGAACAAACGATAGATGCTTATAGCTGCAACTGCAACGTGGTGTACGCGTGTTTCTCGCTTCCATTCCTTTTTCGTTTTTGTCTATCTCCTGGCACGAAGCAACAGGGGTATATGCAAATTTAACTCTACTTCTTGTCAACGAAAATACTCTGTTTAATGGCGCACAAAAAAATTGCGCCGTCTTGGACGGCTTCACCTAATTCTACAATTTCTAACCTGGCAATTCACTAGTTTATTCTGTGCCATAAATTCTATACCGTACATTCGTTACAGTGGCCGCGATCGATTGACAATCTGCTTACACATTTGGTCATGACAAAGCGGTCACATTATTGTCACGATCCACATGGTGCAACGCAGTGGATGCTCAGTCAGAAGCGGCGCACGACCTAGCCACACGATCTTTCGGGGGCAAGAAGATACAAGATAGGCTCCACAGGTGCAAGAAAGGCTTAGATCATGTTTACAGTGACAAATATATCAGTATTATATTGAAGATGTAGATAATGCGGTCCATGCATTCCTCAACTGTCCAGTCATTGGTCATGACTTAGTAATCTTATACTAGTTACAGCGGACCTGGAGATCTCTAACTGAAAAATCGCTAACCCAGATCTTGAGTCTGAGAAAAATCGACAACGGAGAAGCGAGCAAAAAAGAATCAAGCCGCCATGGTATGCTTGCCATATTCACACGACTTGGTGTGTCTTGCAGCAGTCGCTGGTGCAGTTGCCTTAAAATTGCAACCTCGATGTTTGCATGAATAGCGTCTGATACCATCATGTGCATTGATATGATCTATAAAATTGGCTATCTGTTGAGATAATACGTTCGCTAATGGACGTAGCACATACACTTCAAATTGTGAGAGGTTGTAAATGTAGACCCACACCATGCGTAAGGGCATTTGTATTTGGCTGCATTCGACCGCCTTAGAGCAGAGGCTTTGCGAATCGAGTCACTTCCGACGGGAACAATATTGGCTTCCTCGATGGAAATTTCTGTCACGCTCTGAAACCTTGTCCCTTGGTACACCGGGACCGAAGACATAGGTTCCTCGGTGTTTGAGTTTGCAATGGGAATATTGTTGCTAACTCCTGAAGGTGGAGAATTGAAGTACGTGAAGTCTTGATCGCCATGACCTGCTGGTCACAAGTAAACATTAGTGATGACATATACTTGCCAAAGTTTGCATTTACGCTTGGGAACGTTATGCACTTGCTAATATCCATGGGAAACAAGGCATCTTCGACAGGTCTGTGGTTGCTTGGAAAAGCTAGATAGAAATTCGACATGTAGTAGACAATGGTCAAATCGCACTCACTTTGACCCGCGGGTGGACTTCCGTAATACAAAAGATAGAGGGGAGTCCCTGACACTGGTTTAGCGGCATAAATCTTACCAGGGAGAAAACACGTATATTTACCTTGTACGGTGGAATCTAGCTGTGGGCTGAAAAGATTGACTGGCGAAGGTTCCGTTTTCAGATTCTCTACTAGCAGTTATAGCCCATACTGCCCAACAGACATACAAGGCTTACCTTGATAAATGTCTGAGCCGTACAAAGCCACATTTTGTGGCACCACATCGAACGAGCTAACAGTAAATCGCGGTTCGACAGAATAGAGCGTAGTGCGTGGCATATCCACTAACGACGGGTTAAATGGGTAAGATTGGTAGAAAGGCAAGTTGAAAGGGTTATGGGTGGGTCGGTGCATAGCAGCACAAGCAGACGGGAACGAACTTCGTTTTTAAACAAATTCTATCCGCCATTGAGGCAGCTGTCGGCATGACAAGGTACTACAGCATTTTGAATGGCACACTTGTGTTTCAACGACGGATGGGATGGTACAGCCTCTTGTCTAGTCGATTATGAAATATTTTGTTGCTGATACACACGCGAACCCTGCGGAATAGGGGTGGCCATCGGGAAAATAAAATGAAAATTAGGAAATATTACACACGTGTGGTGAAGGTAACGGAGTGCAATCAGGGAACGATCAAAAGGAAAAACGGGGCATGATCGCAAGCCTCGAGGCCTGAAGCCATCGCTGATGGAGCAAGTAAAATGTCTTTTTATTTCGGATCTTGGTGAAAGAAAGGGACCGGTACTTGTAGTGCACTTCCTCGACCATACGTGAAAATAGAACCCTCAAAATGGTTTAGGGTTCTGCGTTCACAGTGGTATCTAGGACGAAATTGGGCATAAGCTGTGCCTGGCGGCCAGAATGCGCGAGGATTAAATTAGGTTTGAATTCCTACTATTGTACAAGTGAGTACGCGGTCATATCGCGTGGAGAATTCTTTAAAAGCCGGATTCTGTTGAACCGAAGTGTCCGGACTGGGTCTGACGTAAGTGTGGAATCCAAAGGCGCCTGTCAATTCGCCACCTTCGTCTGACGCTGTCGATAATCTCGGTCCTAACTCTTCCGACTCGTCGGTGGACATGAGATGACCGAAGTTATTACATCCTACCACTCCACAACTGAAACATGTCAGTGTATAAACCAGGCCGATTATTTTTCGCAGTTTCAGCTACTAGATGATCCACTACGACGTTATGTTATTATCACTCATACACTCTATGCGTTTTTTTGTCACTTACTTTGAATACGTCGTAGGAGATAATCAAAGTCCGCAGATTCTAAGTAGCACCTGCGGAACTCGAGGATCATCTATTGTCGCGTTTCAGTCATTCGGAAATTGCACCCTTGCCCCGGCGTTCTGGAGATGTGCGCGTGAATGAGATGTGAATCGGCATACTGTTGATGGCAATAAAGAAAGAAAAGTATGTGCAAGAACAATAGCTGAACGCGAACCGCCGAATGAGGTTGGACTTGTAAAAAATTTCGATATTCTATGATCAATAAGTATCTGACGGCTCATCGATAGCAAGTAGCACAGTAGCTTCATGAAGTCTATGGGCCGCTCTGTCAACATCCGTCTCGTAAAGAGTTGTCGTGTAAACGTAGAGCTTCTGCCGTGATTCATACGGCATCCGACATAGTGGACATTTAGGCGGCGAGATATCATCAATGCAGCTTAGTTTTTCCGTCACTGGTCTTGTATAGAACGTAGGGGCGACCGTACTTGCATACCTCTCACAGAAGATGTGCTCGCAACGTAGAGCGTACGGCGCTTCATTTTGAAGACCAAAATTATCCGCACAGATATCGCAGGTTGATTGGCTTGCGGTCAACATAGCTTACCTGATCAAGAACAAAGTAAATATTATCACTCCAATGGGGATTGGAAGAGAAAGGACGATACGGGAAATTTTTTTGGTGAGTAGCAATGGGTTTAGGTAGGCCACAGCTGTAGATTAAGGGGTGGGCGCACCGTGTTGGCTTGCAACAACTTGTTTTTCATAAATTGCTGTTACGTTGAGCTTGCAGACGCCGTAATGTCTTTTTTTTCTTTTTGCAAGACGCCGTAATGTCGGACAAAAGATTATTCCCGGAACGTAAGAGAAGGATTTTAGCGGGCCGTTTCTGCTGGCGACTTACCAATAAGAATGGCGCTCGCAGCAAGTCTATTTTCGCACGGAGAGCAGTATTTGTCTATGTTATTTGACTGTACAGGTGACACGGCAAAAGTCTAAAGGTGGCGCAACGCCCAAGCCGACGATCCTCAAGACTAACGCCAATGGCCTCCCGTCCCACAGTCAACATCCGCTCAACCGCAGGAGGCCTTGCTTATGCGTGACTTTGTCTGATTTTTATCTCCAGAGGCCTCCTTTTCCCTCCCGTTACGTGTGGTTTCGACCGCCCTCCCTTCACTCGCTCTCACCCGAAGTCACCGTATCGAAGAAATTGAGGAGGTCCCTCTCATCATTTCCAACGATATCGAATCCTTGGAGAAAACAAAAGACGCTGTCGCCCTACTCGCTTACAGAGACGTTGTCAAGGTGTCCAATTCTCGGAAGCCCCGTGCTGGTAAGGGCAAGATGAGAAACCGCAGGCTTCGTCAGTGCCATGGTCCTCTTGTTGTTTACAACGAAGATAGCGGTATTGTTAGGGCTTTCCGCAACTTGCCTGGTGTCGAGCTCGTCAACGTGAGGAGACTTAACTTCAACTTGCCCCTGGCGGCCACCTTGGCCGCTTTGTTATCTGGACTGAAGGTGCTTTCTGTCTCCTTGACGAAGTTTTCGGCACCTTCGACAAGACTTCTGTGTTCAAGAAGAATTACATGTCAGTGTATGCGTTTCCACAATAGCGTTCCGTCTCTGACTTGTTTTCGTAGTCTGCCTTCTGCCAAGGTCACCAACCCCGACATTACCCGAATCATCAACAGTGACGAAATCCAATCCGTCGTTCGCCCAGCTGGCCAGAAAGTCCAAAAACGTCCATGGACACAGAAGAAGAATCCCCTCGTAAATAAGGCCGTTCTCTTCCGTCTTAATCCATATGCAAAGACCCTCCGCAGGCAAGAACTGCGTATGTATCTATTTAAGTGTTTATGGTATCGTTCTTATATGTTTTATCCCTAGTCAAGCAGGAGCGTCTGAAGAAGAAGAACTCTGCTTCAGAGTCGCTCCTCAACACCCTTTTTGCTCCCTGATTTTGTACTTGTACTCTATTTGTTTTAGGGAACCCTTACGTTTATTATCTTGCGTGCAAAAAGATCTCGCATCCAGCATTCTGGTAATATCTCAGAGGTTCTTGAAATTAGATGCATCCGTGAGATGACAGCTATCCCAGTAACATGGTTGAAATGGAAGCAAAGGTGGCGTCCACCCTTTTTGAATGAGACACATAGCTTGGCGTGGTCGCATCAAACACTCGCTTTGGAAATGCGTGTACAAACAACAAAAGGTCATTGATTGCCGGGTACAGCGTGCAAAGGAACCTTTTTAGCATTGTGCTCTTAAAGTAGAACTTCCCTTTTCATGAATACATGATCTTTCATCATATAAATAAGTACAAAAGTACAATCAAATACGAGGTACCTCGCGCTTCGTTAGATTATTTAGGCCATTAGATTATTAAGACCAGTCGGCGCTGGGATCTCCCTGAGAACCCTCTTCAGAAACACCTCGCGTCGATTGCCATATCCTCTAACCCAGTACCCAATGCAGCAGTCAGACTCATACTGAAAACAAGGACTATTAGCGCGGATCAGAAATGTACAAAACTTAATACACACGTCTGAACCACAGAAAATGCTACAACATCAATCAGATGGAAGGTTACACCGTGCTGCTGTTGAATTTACTCACCGAACATCAACTGTATTTGGTGGCAGTATACGACACCCACACAACGTGCCTTCACCAATGCCGATGGAACAGATGTGTTAATTATTCCAGAACTGATGATCCATGATCCATGAAGGCCAAGTAACAGGCACCCCAGCTGCCTTGGCACCGACGGAGGCAACGGGGTACGTCGACCACGTGGGTTCTACGAGTAAGGAAGTGTAGTAAGCACCAGCCATAGTCGTAGTCCAGCACGCGGTGAACCTATTGCACGAAAGGAGATGTAGGGTTGAGTTTGAAATGGAAAATTGAGATAAAGGAGTTTACATACAGCAAGACTGCGGTTCCTGTACGGGTCTCTACGCGTGGGTAGTTGTGGTTAAATTGATATTGAAGCAAAAGCCAGCTCGCAAATGCAACCTGATATTTAGATATTAACGTCAATTAATCTCCTGCCGCATCGTTTCCACTCACCTCGATTAGACTAAGAAAAACAAGATACATATATACAGCTAACAAAAAGTGTTCGCATCAGACCAACGTCAAAGATTCTCAAACCAATCGCACCTGGAGCGTATCACTGAATGTGTCTGCCGCTCGCTTTATTCAAAGCCTTGGGGGTTGGGCGAACCCGGTGGTAGAACCACGAGAAGACCAAGGGTACCAAGCATGCAATGATGGTGGTAAAAGTGGTAGAGTAGTATTGCACTTTAGATGTATCAATGCTCGCAATCACAGTCATGGTCGCAGCAGATGCCATTGTTCCAGTGGTAGGCATTTCGCGTTTGCGTTTGAATGCGGGCGCGGGTCAAAGGCGAAAGTAAAAGTGGATTAATACAACGGATTCATGCCCAGCTGGTTTTTATATGGGGATCAGTCCAATCAGCATGCGGTGGCCTCAGCCCGGGCTTACCGAGAACGTTGAAGGTTCGTGAAAGAGAAGTGGATATGGCCACAAACTGGCGACGTTCAGAAGATGGTAAGCAAGAAAGAACAATGGACTAGACAGACAACATGTTCATTATATCCTCATTTTATATTTGGCCCAATACCATTGTCCACTGGCGGCCGAACAAGGAACATGCTCGGTAGTTGTACGTTGTATAGCCGCAACGCAACGTGGCGTGCGCGTGTTTCTCACTTCCATTCTTTGTTCGACACTGTCTATCTCCTGGCACGAAGCAACGGGTGTATGGGCAAATTTGACTCTACTTCTTGTCAACGATAATACTCTGTTCAATAGCTCACAAAAGATTCGCGCCATCGTCTTGGACAACTAATGTATGACCTCAGCTCTTTCCTTAGTATGCCTCGTGCTGTTCAGTCAGAAGCGGCGCACAGCCTAGCCGCATGATTTTCCAGGGACAAAAAGAACCCCACGGAAGCAAGAAAGGCTTAATATATCGTTCTCACGGTTGGCTGTCATCTCACGGATATGCGCTGTTCTATCTAATTTCAAGCACCTCTGAAATATTACCAGAATGCTGGATGCGAGATCTTTTGCACGCGAGATAATAAACGTAAGGGATCCCTAAAACAAATAGAGTACAAATACAAAATCAGGGAGTATTCGGCAAGTTATGGGCAGGAGGGGACGGGACATACGAGCGGGCCACGTGGCTTGAGTTGCTTCTGCCTCCACCGCCCGCTCAGCGCTCAGCCTCCATGTCG
>QFEO01003417.1:0-10396 GCA_003316615.1 Amanita pseudoporphyria
AGGGCGAGGCGGCCTTCAAGATCTAGCGCATGGAATGTAAATGGGATAAACGGCAACGGCATGAAGGGAGGGGGGTGGGCGTGCGTTGCTTGGTGCCGCATGAGAAGCGCAGCCGTGCAGGCTTAAGCCCCGGTGCCAGGGTCGGCTCCAGGAGGCTTGCATCCCAACAGCCTTGCTCCTCACCTAGAGGCCACTCCGCCTTGCAGGCTAGACAGCGGTGCCGTTGACGACTCCAGCATGGCCTTGCCTGCAGGCCTTGTGTCATAGGCTGTAGCGGCGCCCATAGCATAACACAGGGGTGCGGAAAAAGCAGAGGAGCCCTCGGGCCTCAACACTCACCATCCATTGCTTTCTTTTTACTGGGGGTTCCGTGCAACATCCAAGCAGGCGCAGCAAGCATAGCCATTACGAATGCATCACGTGATGGCCATCCAATCACGTTGGTCGATCCGCCTCTTTTTTTTTGCGCAGGGATTGATTAGAGCTACTGTGACCCGCCACAGGCGGGTCCTATTTACGTACATCGCATGGATACGATTGATTTATACAAACGCCGGAGCGACAGGAGGGTGAAAACAAGAAAAATAGAAATGAGATCAGAGAAGAAAGCCGGCATGACTCTGAACGTAAGCGTCGATGCCCTCCCTAGTCCTTTCCCCGCGTGCATCTTCTTCGGCCTCGTCTTCCTCGTCCTCATCCAAAGGGTGCATGGCCGCTAGCGGCGCGAAAGGTGCGTGCAAAGAGTTGTGAGTCAAAGCCCACCGCCTTTATCCAACCTCCTTTCCCGGAGTGACCGCTGGGTTGACCAAAGATCCGCCCGTTATGTTTCCATCGAAAAAAATGTCGCCCGAGGCCTTCGCGTTTGCAAATGCGTTGACGCCAGCTACGGGCGCAACTGTGGGTGATTTCGCCTTCGAGCTGGGCGAGTGATGTGAAGGTTGGGTAGGCGTCCTGGAGATGGTGAGCCTCAGCTGCTTTCCTGTCGACGTGTTCGTTGATGTCGACCCTGACATGGCTGGGACACCATGATGGCGTGATTTTAGCTGTAAGGATACGAGCCTTGGCAATAGCCACCAACGAAGGCGTTTGGAGGGAATGAATGCTCGGATCTAGGATAGTTTTTAGGGCAGAGACATCGTCAGTGAAGATGTAGATTCGACGTGCCAATAAAGGCCCTAGTGCTTCAAAGAGCGCCACTAGGGCCTGTAATTCTGCATCAGAAGATGAATGGGCCGGGACTTTGAAAGCCTCCTCTTTGACGAGTATGTTCTGACGCCATATGGCATAAGTCGCTGTAGTGCCCTCCTTGGTGAAAGAGTCGTCGGTGGCGCAGATGAGGTTGTGTTTGTGACGGCTCTTTCGAGAAATGAAGCCTTTGAAGTTGCGCAACCACTGGGAAAATTTGGTCAGATTTGCGCGGGTGAGAAAGGCGTTTGAAACGAATCCGATCCGTTCTGAGCAGCCAGTTGCCAGGCCGTAGCTCATCATTGTCGTGGTCAAAGATTTCGTCAAGGCGGGTATGAAGAGGCCTAACTCGTTGAGCGAAGGATGGGAATTTGGACCGACGAATGATATCGTAATCGTTAAAGGCGGAGATCTGTAGAAAGGAGGTTAAAGCTTTAAGTACGTGCGACTGAGGGAGACGAAGGATTCGTAACGTGGCCCTTTCGTTGAGTTTCTTGAGCCAGAGGTCGGCGGGGGGAACCGCAGGCGAACCCCATGGCAGAGATGGGGGAGGTTTTAAAGGCCCCACTGATCCATCGTAAGGAGAGGTTGTAGGCCCGGCGAACTTTTTTGAGGAGGAACCTCTAACCCGTCGACTTTGTGTTAAGCCAAATAGGGCTGCCGCAGGACGCGATAGAGAGGATACAAGCCTTGACTACCTGGGACTTCCGCTGAGGTGAAAGACCCCTGGCTGAGTTGCCAACCATCGAAAGAGCTTGGGATGCTACGAGTGCTTTAGCGGCGTAGCGAGTAACGTGGCCTTTAAAAGATAGTGCAGCGTCGAAGAAGAGACCGAGGTATCTCCACTCATCTTTAAGTCGCAGAGTAAGGGGTACTACTGGCCCTTGGGTGGAGTTGATCATTACCGTAGTGCCCTGTTTGAGGCCTACCTCAGAACCATTCGCTAGGAGCGAATCCTTTTCTTTCGATCCGTCGCGACAGGTAAGCGGTCCGCAGGTGACGCGCAGCTGAGAAGGGCAAGCGCAATGGAGGTGGGGAAGAAAGCGTCAGACATCGATGATGTACCATGATGTCTATTGTTTGGTCGACGCCAAACAATTGGCTTCGAATTTTGACGCGACAGCATCCAAGGCGACTTGGACCACGCTCACTCGCTGGGCGACTGCTCAGGCTCAGTCGACTTGGACCGCAATCCACTGTCCTTGTTCCTCACATAGTAGTGGAGTTGAAGAGAAGAGGAAGGACTGCGTAGGGCGGCGCTGGCGTTGGTAACCACTTGCATCAATAGCGATGGACAGGGGTTTAGGCGGCTTACAGTAATGGATGTCGATGAAATGGGTGTACTACATGGACATGAGCAATGGTGTTACAAGGTTTACAACCTGGCTAGATGAAGCTCTGCCATGTGCACTAGGATGATCCATTATCAGCTCGAAGAAAGGAGGCGTAGGTGTGCTGGGGAGCGTCTTGGAGAGGTCGTGAGGGTCTCATACCCCCAAGCCTTGTAAGAAAAGAAAGAAGCCCTCTAGTAATTAAGTTAATTCCCCAGTACATGTCTCGTTTTCAAATTTGTAAGATGCCATCTATTAGATCTATTAATTGAGATCACTAAGGGAATCTATTGCTTGAGCAATCATCTCTGTGGCCTCTACATCGGTGTCCTTCTTGCCGTTTCTGGCTGCCCAGTGCACTGGATTAATTGCAAGCCTGGGACATTTCTGAGGACCCCCTGGTGGCACCACTACCCACCCTAATTGTTTTTTTGACCGAGGTGGCTTGGTGCTCCACATACGATCTGATTCAGGGAATGGAAGCCAGAAGAGCTTCTGGAACCATTTGAGGATGAGCCTTCGTATCTTCTGAGTGTGTGGCATGTCAGCCGCATCTAACAATATGCCCCAACGCTGATAATAGCGTGCCGCAGGAAAGGCTTGAAGCCCTGCCCTGTTTACCTCTTCCTTTGGGGGGAAGTATCAATCAAATAATAGCTTCTCCCAAGCATTGTCATCCACAACTTTGTATTGTACCTTTCTGAAGATGTTGCTGAACTCAAAAGACTTGAAGAGACTAATATTTGACAGCTGTTCAGGAGTCAGATCAGGCAGTATCCAGGGCGTCAAATCGCCTGCCCTTGGCTTTGGAATGAGCTCGAAGACATCCGCTGGGAACTGATGTAAAATAAAATTTATGACATCACCCTCCTTATCTGATAGTGCAACTTTTGCTTCGACTCTTGCATTATGCCTGGGAGGGTGGGGGCATGAGGTGACAAGATCTTCACCTGGTTTCCCATTCCTGTCTTCATTTTCCTCATATCCAATATCCTCATCGTCTGCTGTGTCATTCTCAGCATGCTCGATGTCACTCTCTGTATCTGTATGATCTGTGTTTTCCGCATCTGTATCGTCTCCACGCCACATATCATCACATTGGTTCCTAATAATCCTGGTGGTTATCTTTCGTCTTTTGGATGGATAGGCATTCCGGATATGCCCTTGGGTGCGCTTGTGGGGTATATGGAACTCGGCTATAATGTCCTTGATGGAATCCCTGCGGTATAGACTTTCCAGAACCCCAGGGTCGATAGGCCTGGCTATTGGAAGGTGGTACGATTCATTTGTTTTTGCAACGTCAGAGAGAAAGTAGCAACCCTGGTCATACAAGCTTGGGTGTAAACACCCATTTTCATCCATGATATGTTGACATGCAGCCTCCAGTAGAACCTTTTCTGCACGCCCCTCCGCAGGGCGGTATATGATTGCGTTAAATTGATATGCAACAACGGCTCCCACCGCCAAAAATTCATTCCGTAGGCGTGTGCTCGCATCACTGTTTTTGAGGCCCTCCACTATGTAGGATAGCGCGGCTAAGCGGTAATACTTGAAGTACCTGCCAGTGAGCGTCATAAATATGAACGGCGATATATTGCAGAGAAATGAGATACCTACCAAAACGTCTCGCATGAGAAGGAAGCCACCGCCGTCTCTATCACGTCATAAGGCAAATCGACAAGAACGGCATTAGCGAGGCACAGCGGCACACGAATTTCCATCCTTGCATTCCCTTCAAGTCCATCTGCACCATTGCCAGCACAGGAACGGAAGGTATCCCCAATGCACTTCATATCCTTGATTAGTTGTGAAATACTGGATGGGAACAGGTGCCATGGTTTTCGGCGTCTGAATATTCCATCATGAAGTTGGTAGGTCGCAGATTTATCCGTTGTATAGACATTAATGTATGACAACTGGTCTACTTTTCCACGAGATCCAGGGGTTGCTCGAAAGCCCCCAAGTTCCCCAAGTTGTGCAGAAATATCACAGTGGTATTGCGTTTGAGACTTCAGAATATCGGATATGAGCTTGTCAGAGGCTGACGGTAACAGGTAGGCCATGATGTGCCGATGGCCTTCTGTTAGCCATTGCAGTATGCGACCTTCTTGCCGAATTTCTAACCCGATATCTACAACCCACTGATCAGGATTGAGCTGCAAATCAAATATATCTAAGGCATCGGCCATGGCAATTCTTCTCTCGTCAGCGTTTCTTGGATCGTGGTGAGATGAAGACTTTATTCCTCGGAGTTCATGAACAAAGAAAGCATCCTTCAGGTCGTCATGCTCTTCAAATAGTTCGAGTAGCTTGGCCCCAAGCTTTCTTGTGAGTCGAGCTGGAAAATCAATACTACCAAAATGAAGCATCCCCTTCTTATCCCGGTACAGTGTCATCATAGCTGAGTAAGTGATGGGCCATCGACTCTGGTCCACAGGATTAATGGCGAGAGCTGCAGGTCGAAGGCACTTTTCATACACCAATTTTCTAGTTTCAGATGAAATGGAGGGTTTGCTATTTTTGTAGAGTCGGGGAAAGAACACTCGAGTGACGTGCCGCCGTTCTGCTTTTCCCAGAGCCATGTTTGGGATTTTGTGGAGTGAAACACCAAACGTATCCTGAAGTTAAGATGTTCCAAATGTGCATTTACCTCACTCCTGAAGGCGCACCTTAAATCCACCTGGTATCTTATATGTAATGTGGTTATCTTTTGTTAATGTATCCCGGAAATATGGCAATGGGAAAATTGCAAAAGGTCGCCTGAAAGGCAAATCCTGTGTTGCTCCAATAACAGAGTCAACGTCTCCAAACAGTTGATATTTACCGAAAGGAGGAGGCAGGGCGCCTTGTTTTGCATTGATAGAAACACGAAAGTGCTTGGCATCTATATCAAGACGACCTGCCAAGACAAATCGGATAAATGCATGGGGATCTTGATCTGGCTCTGACTCAGAAGGGAGGAGTGCCCGAGCAATGGAAACGTATTCAGTCAAAGAGAGCTGAAGAGAATCCAAAACCTCATCAGGGTAGTCCAGTCTTGTTTCCATGGTCGTACAGATGATGGTTAGCACTGAGAACAACGTAACAAATGATTAAATAAGATAAGATCACTAGAGGGTTTTTTTCCCAGACTGAGCATTGCATTCGTAAATGAACCACCGGTAGCATCAGGAAAACGGCATCCCCAACTTTGAGCACTTTGAGCACTTTTGAAAGCGCTGAAGGTCTTGAAAGTCATGTGACTTTCAAAAGTCGGCTTTTACTTATGTGTGTGAGGTACATTTGCTTTCAAAGTCATTAAAACGACTTTCGAAAGCACTTTGGGGCCTTTCGAAAATAGTTTGGTAGCTCTCATATCACTTTACTAATTATCAAAACTTCAATCTATTCATGCAGCGATACAAATTGCACTCTTTCTCGTAACCGCTCTGGTCGAATGAAACGTATTGGTAATAACAGCCACAAAGGGGCTGAAAAGCCAAAAATTCAAGATGATAATGCATATAATGAAAAAGATACACGATACAAAGAATTCCGCATCAAGCATAGCATACATGAGTTGCGACCACTGCACAATCATGCGTGAGCCATCTATAAGAATTACAAAATATTCGCCCATATTTGATTTGCTGACCTTTTCATTCCAGGATATCACACCCGCCAATTTGACCGACCCGAGGAATATACCAGATCAGTCCTTCCCTTCTCCTGATGTTACCCAAGATATGCACCTTATTTGGCATCTGCCCCGCTTGACTGGTTCTTTGCCGTCTTCAAATAGATGCTACATATTTATGGCGCCTTGCATTTTGCACCTGCTACATTATTTAAGTGGAAAACGTTTAAATGAGCCAGCCTAGCCTGAAGTGCAAGATGTCTGGCATTTTTAGGCGTTTTCGTCGTCATATATCAGAGTGAGTTGTGTATTTTGCCTATACAACCGGACCTCAAATCGTGGATCAGGTATATTCTGCTATAAACGCCATATCCACAAAGTTTTGAGCAAACTGAAGGAGTCACATCAGGTTTTCGGCCATTTCTGCTCTGGCCGCTCAATGCTCTGACAAACAATGCTTTGGCTGCTCTCGCTCTGGCGACGTCATCTCTGGCCGCTTCTGCTTTGAGGCCGACAGCTCTGGCCACTCTCGCTCTGATGCTGACTACCCAAGGCACTCTGGATTTGGCGGTGCGTTCGCTCTCGCCATTCTCATACTACTTACTAATGCTGTCCATCACTTGGACCAGTCCCCTGCACCTCAACGACAGCGCCAAATCTGTCCATCTAGGCCACTACTTGCCACCTCTCCACCGCCTTCTGATGCGCACACAGCTTGAAGAAACGGACTTGAAGAAATTTCAGTATGTGCGCAAACACTACTAAATAAATAAACAATGACATCACTCAACAGGCTCTATGACACGGCCACCCCGCACATCTCAAAAAAGGCGGTGACCATCGTGTCTACTGTCTGTATCTTACCTTTGGGCCTTCCGGTCGCTCCTCTTCTAACTCCCGCTGCGCGAGCCCCTGCTACCCACTTATGTCTCCTCCGAATGGATAAGGTATGTTCTCTTCTGCTCTGGGCATGGCCCAGCACTCATCATCCTGTAGTCCTACGCGCTCGTCATCCATCACATCCTAGCCAACTTCCTCGACCGCATTGCTGTTCCCTACAGCTTTTTTGGATATGACTATGCCATGCACGATGCACGCTGCCAAGCAAAGGGTGAGCAAAAAGTGACTATATGCGTTGTGAAAATTGACCTTCAGCATTGTCTAAAAGCATCTTAACAATGAGCCGATATTTTTTGCTGATGAAAATGTAGACAGCGAAGGTGCGTTGCTGATGTTGTTGATGAAAAGAAAATGTGGACAGTGAAGGTGCGTTGTTGATGCCGTGCATGCATATATCTACTGATATTCGTTTGGGGTGAAAATATCTGTAGTCCTACATGCTCGCCATCCACTGCATCCTAGGTGCTTCCTCGACCACATTTCCATTCCCTACAACTCTTTCAGATACGACCAGGGCATGCACGATGCCTGTGCCCGCGCTGCCAATGCATGCAATATCCCTCTCACCAGGCTATATGGTATCGGCGCCCATAAGGCAGCAGCGGATAGACTGTTGGATGGATTGGTGCGTCTCTGTAGTCCTGCAATAACGAACTCATTGTTTAACTATTGATGTAGGTCACCGCTCACTCTAGATATTTGCTTTTGATCAACGCTAATTACTCTGAAGAATCTGATCCTGCCGCTATCAGTTGGCGCTCTCGAGAAATCTGTGCCGTTGCTATCGGTCGCTCACAAGTATTTAACTGACGGTTTTTCGGTTACTATCGCCTGCTCTCAACTTCATGTTGTTATTATTGCTACTGTACTGCAAACTACTTGTAATGCATAATTTTTTTTGTGTCATATTGGATTCCCTATAAGTTACTCTGAAAAGACGAAAAACCACACTACAGAGTGGTCTGGGTGCTCTCAGAGCTAATCCGACAGCTCTGAGAGTGATGTACCTCGCTCAACAGAGTGGGAAGCACTCTGACGGCTCTGACGACTCTGGCAGCTCTGCAGAGTGGCCAGAGCGGCCAGAGCGAAAAGTGCCGAAATCCTGATGCACCTTCAGCCATGTCCAATCCATTGAACGGACAACGGGCCATCTTCCATCATACAGGCGTCATCTACTTGTCACAATCGAGCAACAAAGTGGCATTCGATTATTTTATCCTTATGAACGATCTTCTATACATCTTTCAGTTCTCTATCGGTAAGGTGCATGACATTAAACCCAGACTCCTCGACTTTATGCATAAATGTCCTGGGTTTCCATCTATGGACAGATGGCGTTTCGTGTTCGTCCACCCATCCAATCACACGTTAATATCCCCACAGCCACGGAAGCTCAAGTTGCGAAAGCTACTTTGTCTGCAAAGCTTGACCCTGACTCACTCCGCGGTGCTTGACTTACACAAATTGTCACTTGTTTACCTTCCAAACGAGTAAAAACATAAATTATGAGTGATTTATCAAAACAACACCCAAGCCTATAGAGTAAGCAAAGAAAGGTGACCCAGATGATAAAAATACCATCTGTGATGACTTCGCCACCTATTCTAAAGCAGACTCCGAGTCTGTTTGAGACTCATCAACCAGGTCACCCTCATCGCCCTCCCAGTCCGTTTCAGCCTCACCCCATTTCGCTACCACAACATAATCATTTGATTCATGTTCGTCAGTAGCATACTCGCTGCCTTCCTCTTTAATGTCGTCAGGATCTGCCTTCGATATATCCTCCACTGTTGCATTGCCATCCAGCGTCAGTTTGAACCTTTTGCTCTGTCGGGGCATGTCAGTCTCGAATTCGCTTCGGCGCTTAGTTGTGATGACCACTTCATCAACCCGAGTTAATGGATTCTCAAACCGTTGTCCTTTCGGCCCCATATCCCATGCTTGACTGTTTGCTGCCTCCCTAAACCTGTCCACCATCCACGATGCTTTGAGTTTCTCCTTGCGATCGTGGTAAAGCTGGACAGGATGGTCCACCAGAATCGCAGCGAGCGATGGATCTCGAGCAACTGCCTGCAAAGAAAGCTGATACCGCTCCTGAGTTTCCTTGGTAGGCGAGTCTTCGTAGCGGATAGCACACACGTCAACAAGGTCCTTGAGAAGATCGAGGAGAGGGCCAGGAGGGACTTGAGCGTCCGAGGACATGAACCGGGATATAATGTGACTCTTTTTATTCTCGCCACCATAGACCTTGCCATCGTCCATGTATGAGTCATCATAGGTATTCCTCAACTCATTCGTCAACTGGGCTGGGCTGAGTCCATGTCTGGTAAAGCGCAAGACAACCCAACTCAAAACATGGAAAAAGGACTCCCAATCATCAGCTGGAGTATGCGCTGCCGATTCCCTGGCTTGCAATAGCCGGGCTGCAATAAACTGCCATGTCCCCTGCAATGAAGTCAGGACGGTCATGACACACTGGTCATGAGACCTATCGAAGGCGAGACATACCGTGCGGAATGGTTGCCGAGAAATCTTTTTAAGATCCTTGATATCCTTGGCAAGATCCCAGTCGATTAAAAGCCCACCACGATCGCTGATTATAATGTTGCCAACACTAATATCACGATGTAGGATTTTTGCATTTTCAAAAGCTTCCGTATGAGCTAAGGGGAAAGAAAGGAGCACTAAGCAGACAGGAACAGAAATCTTCGCTTCGCGTACCTTGCAGGGCATCAGCCAGAACCTCAACTAGCTCCTTCGTCGTCCCAAATGATGTCAGATCACGACCAATATCATCAAGAATGAAGCGATAATGGGTATGCGGTCGGAGTCTAAGACCAAAGCGTTTGGCAAACTTGTGCGAACGAGTGCGACAAAATGGCAAAGTGACATCCCCACCCTGGATAAAACGTGCAACATGCGACACATTAGCTGCATGAAGACGCCGATATATAGCACCTTCTGTTTGCATGCCATGAAGGGATACCCTCCAGGTGTCTTTCATGAGGACACACTTATTGAGGTCTGGGGCATAAACAGTGAAGACTCGAGTAGCTCGACCTGTTGGCGACCCATTGCCCTTGAACCATGGCTTGTTGCCGAAACAATAAGAAACTTCCTTGTCCTTCTCGTAGATTGTAAACCTATACAAGGGCGTTTCATCATCGAGCCCAAGAGCAGCTCTCGCTTTTTGAACATGGGTCACATCGGCGTCGTTAGGTGCAGTGACAGATTCATCAACCCCACGTGCTGCTGATGAAGAGTGGGTATATCGCCAGAAGAATGTTGCCAACCACTGCTCCTCCACATAAGAAAAGGAGCGCGTAATGACGGCACCCGAACGATCCCAATAGATCAGCCTTGC
>QFEO01003456.1:0-14350 GCA_003316615.1 Amanita pseudoporphyria
TGGACCCTTGTCAAACAAGCTTTTCAAAACGGCGGCAACAGCACACCAAAACACAGAGGAGGTAACGCCTGGAGAAGTGTATTAAGGTGCACTAGAACTTCCTTGAACTTGTCATCTGATAACAACTCTGCTGAGGGGTATGGCATCTTCGAAGACTGGGGGAGATCACGTCTGATTTCTTCCCCTAGCAGCCGATATCTACTTTTGGTATTCTAACATATTCTAACACGGCCTTCTCGGTCAACTAATTCTAACAGTGTTACTAACCTGTTATTAACCGTGATAAATAACATGTGTAAATAAATAGACCATTATTCACCAAGCCCTACCTGGGACAGAGCGAACGAAATGTATACGAGACGCCCTTACATGAACTTGTCAGTTCCAACATCGTTCCCATCCAGCCCCAGTTTGCTCCAGAGTCCGTCAGTCTTTTGTTCCCTGTGCCGGCGCCTGCTGACCCTTCATCAGTGTGAGCGGATTCTCATCTAGTTCTACCCCAAGTATCAGCAGAGTCTGCTCTGCCCGAAGGCCTCGAAACTCGCCTACTCAGTCACTCATTCTTGCCGCAGAACCTAGATAAGGGGGTTCCCATCACGGACGGCGTCGGCGTTCCACGCAACAGAGTAAGCGCCATAAAACAAGGCACGTTTCCGCTGCCTCTTAAGTCGATTTTTCTTCCTGACTCCTAACAAAGTCGTGGTAGTCGAGGCTTTACTCAACAAATTGACCATGGAGAAGTTCAACCCAATGTCTGATCAAATCGTCCATAGTGGCGAGAAGGGGTCTGATGCCACCAAGGCTACTACAAGACCACAAGCATACGGCGCCACGTTTGGTCAATCCCAGGCTAACGCTTCCCTGGCTAATTTTGGGCCGTTGCTCCATTACGAAAGTCTGAAAACCGATGGGATAGGAAGCTACTTTCTAGCCGTAATCCTGACGCTCCTGAAGTCGTGGATCGCAAAGTCAAGGCTTTGCTCAACAAGTTAACCATGAAGAAATTCGACTCAATCTCGGATCAGATCATCCAGTGGGTAAACAGATCGGAGAACCAGAAAGATGGACGGACGCTCATTCAGGTTATTCGACTTGTTTTCGAGAAGGCGATTGATGAAGCAATATGGTCTGAGATGTATCCACGTCTCTGCAGGAAGATGATGGAACAGATCAGCCCTAAGGTTCAAGATAAGGATGTCAAGAATGCCCGGGGCGAACCCATCGCTGGTGGACAGTTGTTCCGTAAATATCTGCTTAACAAATGTCAGGAGGACTTTGAGCGCGGCTGGTTTCCCAAAGGGATGACGGCTGCTGCTGTTGCGACGAACGCAAAAGAAGACCAAGCCGTCAAGGATGCTAATGAGAAGAGCACCAATGGAGAAGTTGCCCTGTACCCTGAAGAATACTACGAGAAGAGATTGAGAGTTTGTGCGTGCTGATGACTGCGATCGGTGCACTTCTGGATGTGCCTAAAGCGCGTATCTACATGGAAGTATACTTTCAACGGATGAAGGAACGGGCTCGGAATCCTAATGTTAGGCCGTGGACGCAGTCTATGTTGCAGGTGAGTCGAGCATCATTTTGGATTCGGAACAAACTTTGATACACCGTTTAGGGTGTCATCGAATTGCGTTCACGCAAGTGGGTTGTTCGTAACGCCGTTGCAGCTCCATCGACCCTCGCTCAAGTACATGAAGCCGTACGTTATGTTTTTATTCCGTTTATCGTATTTGATTAATAGTATGCACAGGCTGCCAAAGAAAGGGCTGTTCAGGAAAAGGAATCGAGTCAGCGCATCAGGATGTCCCGTGGTGGTTCCCGCAGAGGAGGAAACCGATTAGATTATCCACAAGCAGACGACTGGACGGTTACCGGGAATACCTCACGCGTGAACACAAGAGCTGGCGACCTGTGATGGTAGAATTGGCAAGGCTCAGCAAATCACGACATTTGGACCTAGTAGCGTATTTGCTGGGAAGAAGGACATGAAGCGTGAACCACTATCTGGGATAAACTCTAATTCGGACATGTTCTCAATGCTTCGGAACTCAGAAGCTGCACAGGATGTGAACAAAGGTATTGTTTTTTACCACGTATAGGATGGCGATCTGACTCTTGGTAGCTCCGGAACAACATCAACGGAGGAAGCTCGTGCTGCAACCTCGCACCAAGCCACTTCGTTGTCTGCGCCACTGCGTTGTCAGCACGTCCCCGACGGTTTGGGGGTTGCTCGTAATGATGAACAACTTTAAGGTGAGAGTCTATGCACGCGGTGCGAGGGCCGACAATGACAGGTTGGCCAGCAGGAAAGGAATAGACGTTGATTGGGGCAGGGCCAATTTATGATACAGAGGGGGTTTAATGGCGTTGGATACGCACTTGGCAACATAATCGCCAGCAGAACATTCAGAGGACGTGCCTTGCTTAACCCAGGAGAATTAGAGAGAGTTTCGCAGCTGGGGCTTCTAGGTAAAGCCTAAACTTGGTGCTTGACCCGTAGCTGTTTGTAGGGGGGTGGAGCGCAGCATGAACAGGGTCAGCCCGGACTCCGGAGAAGACAATGTAAGTGGTCATTAGAGCCTACTGTGCTAAAAATACATAAGTGATTTTAGGCGCCGGATGAGACAACAGTGCGCAGCGCTGCCATGGGGAACTGTAATGCACGCGCCTAAAGGGCGCTTCTACCTGCACTCACACGAGATTGTCAATCCAACGTCGCGCCCGTCTTTGCGCCAGAATTCGTCAGTTTTTTGTTCCCTGTTCTGGCGTTTACCGACCCTCCACCAGGATGAGCAGATCTTCACCTAGTTCTACCCCAAAGATTTCCGACACGCTTTCCTCAAAGTAATCTGCCTGGTCCAGAGGACCACCTCAAAACTCATTGACTCCTTCACGCTCCCTGTCGCCCGCTCCTACCATCCAGACCCAACTGTCCCATTCGAGACGTATAAGTGCCCCAGGCCAAGGTGTTCTTGTAAAAGATGGCGTTAGCGTTAGGAGCTGTTTCCGATGGTGGCAGCCTCGACGACACTGTTGGTACCTATGTGAACATGGTCGCCAATCTTCATTGGATAGTAGTTGGAGGCACCTCGATACGTTTTGTATGGAGGTCTGGACGTTTTAAGGCATAACCACCAACGAAAAGACGACACAATTGTGCGTACCTCATAATGCACCCCTCCCCTATGAGACAATATCTTCCGAGAGATATCATGACAGTATGTCCAGGATCCAACCTCCTTAGATCCCCGCGAATGATAGCACCGCTGGCAATGATAGTTTTACCACCAAGAATGATATTCTGAGGTCCGGCGATAGTAGTGCGTCGTGAGACTCTATTGCCGGTGTTCTGTATGATTCTGAAATCGTTTAGGACATGTAAAGACAGAAAGCAGAGTTGTCTAACCGTTTAGCCTTTGAGTAATATATGGGAGGGTCTATCGTGCTTACGCGCACTCTTCTTGACGACCAGCATGCTTCCGCGTCACTCGCCTAGAGGGCGCGTCCTCTCCTCTGTGGTCATTCGCCCACAGGTACCTTGTTTCCCGAGTTTTGTCCAGTATTCCAAAATCAGGTCATACGATGAACGCTAGTTGTTTATGGTGTTCGGACTACAATAGTACATGGTTCATAACAACTTTCAGCAGATGGCAATCATGGATCGGTATTGGATTGTGATGACACCTTACAGAAGTGTGCCGAATTACCTCTGTACTACATTACTATGTAGTATGAATCAAGTTCCCCACTCTGGCATAATGCACGACAGGATATAATGCCAGTAATTGCCCAAAATCTTTAAAGTTTCGCCTTGAGGTCCCGCAGTTTCGCATTTTGTATGCTCTCACCTGAAGGACACTTAGAGGATCTCTCGAAGAAAACTAATACTTAAAACACGCACAGTTATTGTCACATAGCCTGTCACCAGGTCGTGAGATCAGACGCTGGAAGCGTCAACCATTTATCTTTAATGGTTTCGCCCCAAGAAGGCGCATATTCATCTCGATTTCATTCTAAACACACATATAAGGGAAAATATTGTGAAATAGAGCACAATTCACTCACACGCAGAATCTCCAATGCTTTAACGACACCATCTACTCCATACGCAGAGAATGCGTACAGGAAAGGTCGTCAAACCATTTGAGATCGTTCCAATTAAGACATGGATCGATAAAGGACTGTTATCATAACATTAGCGAGAAGACGAGGCTGGTCCATGTGAGTCGAACACATACACTCGTAGCTCTTTGGGACCCTGCCTTTGATACTTCCGCAGGATTTTCAGCTTCGAACTTCATTCTCAAGTCCTGAGAGATGTCACAGTCAGTACAGGAGATGGCCCCAGTAGTAATGTACGAACCTTTTCACGGCGGCCGAGCTGAGGTGCATCTACGGTGATGAACAACGCTTTGATTCCGCGCTTTTCCGCATGCTGTATTATCCTTTTGGTGCTTTCTCTGTCTTTATTGACATTTCTAATATGAGAGTTACGGAGTTAGGCGAGCATTTTCAAATCCACTTACATCTGAAGAAATTGTACTTGTCCTGACTAAGCCACATCGACGATGTCGTCGAATGAATAAGACACCAGTATCGGTATATAACATCAGTAATCCCTCCATTATGTGCCGAGAACAAACTGCACCATCTGTATGACCCCTTGCTTAGCCGCAGCTCGTGTAAGGTCTAGTTCTCCGTCAGGATGACCAAGCCTTCCGAGAGCAGCTGCCGTCTTGGAGGGTCCTTAGTAATCGTTAAGCACATGAAGGCGCAGCACCTACAATATATACTTACGGGCATGCTAGACTTGTAGCCAAGGATGGATGCAGTATTGACTAATTTACTTTGCTGACATCACAAAGTATGCGTGGTCTAAACCATATCCTACGAGACTGTAAGTGAAGGCCAGGATAAAAAGACGAAGACAACCTGTGGTACGCAGCATGATTCTCTCCGTTCGTGATCTCATCATCCGCCGCAGATGAATAGTATGCCCATGCTTCCTCCGGCATGACTGCCTTAGCAATTGCCCGTATACGCATGAGCAAAGCGTGTCATAAAGCTAATCATTTCGTCACCTCGAAATCATGCAAGCTCAGGATCTCATCCAGAGAGGAGCTTGCGGACATTCGTTCTTTTTGTGCCCTTTCTTTGTCGGATTAAGTTGGCGTTGCTACATCATTTTCCGTAATGTATCACCAGCTATTCGCCGCTCACAAATATCACAACCTGGAATGGCGTATCATACACATTCCACCCCTGATTTTATGTTTCAAAAGTTAAGATGTTGCTAGGAAGTCTCGCAAGTACGTGGTGAAGTACGTGGTGATTTACATTTGATATCAAAGGTGGGCTAGTACAGTAGTAAAAAGGTAACATATAACAATTTGAACGAACGTACTGATCGAAAGCATCAAGCGCCGATGTGTACAAAATTGATCCAACGATCCACTGGCACTCCCCTACCTCTCATCTGCCGAGTAGCCCGGTTAAGTGCAGCAGCTGAATCTTTGAAATTCAGAGTACCCTCACGTCGACGGAACATATGCTTGTAAAAGTCCCGTGCCATATCTGGAGCATCTATATCCCCCATTGCCCAAAGTGTTCCAACTACACTCCGAAACCCGCAGAATTGCAGAGCCGCTGCTAGGTGAATGATTTCGTCAGGTGTTCCACGTAGATCCCCCGCGGCGGTGTGACAAGCTGATAGGAAAGCGAACTCTGCATCCGGTAATCGAGCTTTAACAAACTCGAGTAAGGTAACGTGCTCGTTGTTATGAAGGATAAATTTTGATTTATATGGTTTGGGGTCCTGAATACCGTGACAGGCAAAATGAGCCCAGGAGTAATGGCTAAGAGAGGACAATACTGCTTTTGGAGTGGCATCCTCCCCGGACAAAATGGTGAGAGGACTGTGAAATTCCTGGATGATGCTAATCTCGTTATTGACCTGAGGCAGACTAGCGCCGGGCTGGCCAATAACGAGCATCTTGGGAATGGTAGGTGCACCCACCTTGTCAGCTTGCGCCGAAATTAATGCAGATAGCGACGGTGTATAAGATGAAACATAAATGTCGGGAAGGTTCTTCTCTCCGGCTGAGTATGGACCTGCAGCATGCAATGGAAGACCACACAGTTCCGAGGTTGGGCACCACCAAATTCGTGTTCTCTCCGCTACATTTAATTCAGCAAGTTTGACCCTCACGGGTAGGACAACCACCTCCCACAGAGTTCGCAAGATCCCATAAACGATTTTGGGGCAGTCCACGGTATCGCCGGCTCGTGCCTCTGAGAGCTTGATAGAAAGGCGGGCAAGATTTTTAGGCGATGCATTGGGAAGGGGTACGAGAACCGGAAGACAGATGTCACGGCAAAGGATAATGGCGTCAGATCTGTCCGAGGCAATATTGACGACGATGACAGGGCCCCCCTGAGCAGCTCGTTGAAGGGTAGTGAATGGTATGGGACGCAGGAAATCTGTAAAACCTTCCTTTTCCCGAATCCGGTTGACTACATCATCCCACTTCTCTGTAAGTATGCGGTGTTGCTTCATTTTCTCTTCGATGGAGATCGGTGGCCCAGCAGGTTTAGAAAGGGTTTCAGATACTTTCATCCCAACATCTGAAGATGTGGCATACCGCTCAAGGCGGGCACTCAGCGTCTGAAACTCTTCGGCTAACTTGCTATCAACTTCGTGAAGCTTCTCAAGTTCATACCGATAACCTCGCAACCTCGTCCAGACTATCGCCCTGCCCTGTTCCAATAGTTCAACGGCTAGTTTAAGCTGCCCGCCTGCGATGGCGCAAGCGGCAGCGTCCAAAGCAAGTGATTTTGGGATTGTAGTAAGGAATTCCTGTTGTGATTCAATACTGAGCTTCGTAGCCACACAGCGGTCTACAGCAATCAGTGACCGAGAATAGGCTTCTAAGTTTGAACTATGCTGATATTGACGCGCTTCGAATACCCATTCCAACGCAGCATCAAGCTGAACCTTTGAACTAGCAAAGTGGTGATTGGCTGCGCTCTTCAAAAGCTCAAAGGCCATAGTTAAATGTTTCTGTGTGTGATTGGTTTGGTATTGCAAGAGATAGGTAGAAGCAATATATGGCTCTAATACTGCACGCTGTGGGTGGTCAGATGGCAAATTGGTCTCTGCCTGGGAATGATAAGCAATAGCATTGTTTAGATCGTCGGCCTTACAAAGCTTCTCGAATCGAGTGGAAAGGGAAAGCGCAAGATGATGAAGGGACATCCAACGGTAAGGATTTCCATGAGGGCGAAGATCTAGTGCTTCCTCGTTATATATGATAGCAGCATCCAAATCGGCTATCCCTCCAAGCTGCTCAAAGTAAATATGAAGGAAGAGTGCAAGGTTGCTAAGAGCTAAGGCACGTTGGGTGTTACCAGGAGGACAGAGATCAAGGGCTTCATGCATGTAGCTATGCACATCTACCAGATCCTTCACCTGACCACGCTCCTGAAAGCTGGCGACAAGTGCATTGGCAAGGTTATTAACAGAAAAAAAGCGGTCCGGATTCCCAGCAGGGCAAAGAAGCAGCGATTTGCGACTGTACTTGATGGCTTCATCGAGATCATCGATGTTGCCAAACTGCTCAAAGCGGGTATAAATGGCTAAGGCGAGGTTGGAAAGGGCATTAGCACGCTGGGTGTCTCCAGGAAGACAGGCATCGAGGGCTTTACGGCAGTATTCAATTGCAACCTCTAGATCTTCTATTTTACCCGACTGCTTAAAGCAGGTCATAAGGAACAAGGCAAGATTATTAAGTGAATAGAAGTGACCATAATCCCCGCGAGGGCTAAGTTGTAACGCTTCGCGGCAGCATTTGATGGCTTCATCCAGATCATCGATGTTTCCAAGCCTCTGGAAGCGGTAATAAACAAATAAAGCAAGGTTGCTCAATGTAGGAGGATAACCAAGATCCTCAGTACGAATCATATCAAGAGCTTCGTGTTGGTACACTATTGCACCCTCTAAATCCTCCACCTCACCAAGGTGCTCGAAGCGAGTGGAAAGGACCATTGCAAGGTTGTTGAGAGCGGTGGCACGCATAGGATCTCCAGGGGTACAAAGAAGCAGCGCTTCCTTGTTGTATGTCATGGCTTCTTCCAGATCATCAATTCTGCCAAGCCTTTTAAAGCGAGTTAACAGCGCAGCGCCAAGGTTACTTGTATTGGAACTGTCCGGGCAAAGAAGATGAGATCGACGGTGATATGTGATGGATTCTTCCAGATCCTCCATTTCGCCAAGTTTTTCAAAGCGATTGCGCAGAAGCAAACCAAGGTCATCTAAAGCAGTCGGATGATTGGGGTCCTCAGGTGGACATGAAAGGAGAGCTTCACGAATGTACATAATCGCATTTTGTACATCCTCCGCCTTACCAAGTGCCATGAAGCGACTACGAAGGGCTGAGGCAAGTTTGTTAAGATTTATAAACCGATCAGGGTGTCCAGTAGGATAGAAAGAGATTACTTCATGGAGAAGGGTGATCACCTCAGCTAGATCATCCATCACAGGGCGCAGTTCAAAGCGCCTATTGATGAAATCTACAAGATTTTCGAGGATTGTGGCGTAGCTGGGATGTGAAGGAGAGCAAAGTTGAAATGCTTTGTGACTGTATACAATAGCCTCATCTAAGATGTCCACCTGATTGGACTCTTCGAAACTATTGCAATGTTGGACCGCAAGGTTGTTTAGATCAATGGGATCCGGGGTCTCCTAAGCACCTCTTGAAAATCAGTGTAAACATTGTTGGAGGGGACTCTCACTTTGTCCATTGTTTGCGACTGCCCGTGATGATTAAACGCACATGTGTTCAGTCACGCGGTATCGTATATAAGCAACCCAGTGGGCGTGAAATCTGCTAAACCTGTCACGCCCATGCCAAATCCGGTTGGCTCTGGATGCACTGCTGAGATCTATTAAACTCTGGCGTCTGTACTGTTTCAAATGTACATCACGGACAGGATCATTCCATCCTGCCCCCCTTTAAGCACTAACTTCATTCCTTGAGGACCTTTCCCTTTCCCTTTCGATGTTTCGCCGAACAGAGTCCTCACGCAAATATGTTGACTTGATTTATACAGCCTCTTCGAAGTGGGCGAACTGGGATCCTCCCAAGCAGATCAAGGCAAGTATATATCTGTTGATCTTTCGATTGTGGCTTTTTACACCCAATCCAGGTGGGCGATTATGGCAAGATCAACAAAAAAACTGGGGTGTTTGAAAAAGAAGACAATATCTACAGCGCCAAAGCAACCGCTAACTTAGTAGCACAACACCCTCCAGTTGAAGAATATGAACAAGAGAAGCTTGAAATAGTTTCGGATACTGCAAAACGCCGCGAATTTTCATCGGGTGCTGATTTGTGAGTCTACCTCTCTAAATTCTTGTATTTATTCTTGAGTGTACGATTCTTTCGTAGAGGCATCCCTGATCTCGCCCAGGGTTCGCTCCAAGGGAAATGGGAATTCGGCAAGAACCGTGGGGCTCTATTGATCATGGCTCGACCACGTATTACGCATATTCCCAATAACACTTTCCTCGAATTACTAGCTGATTTGCCCATTATGGCTGATAAATTCCTTGTGACCGACGTCACCTCCTGCCATGCATACAGTTTATACCTATCCACCAGAAGTGAATATCCTTACGCAGATCCCGATTGTGATTTTCTAATCGTATTGCAGACTCGGACGTCGTGGCTCTGGCATTAATCGGAACATTGCCCGTACCTGGTACCCTGGGTCCCACTGTTAGTGGTGATATCAAATGGTGCACTAACAACGTTACTGGGTTGTTGCAAAGTGCTTGTGCCAAAGAAGACAAGTTTTCACCATTATTTGTTATCAAAAAAATTCAGAAGAGAAATCGCACTTTGTTTCGTGATAGTCCTGTCGTCGATCCGACAGGCGATGATCGGTGAGTATTTTAGATGAAAAGTCCATTCACAACTGGTGTTAAATGGTTGGCGTCGGTCCTGCGTTTGCGTTAGTTGGGTAAACGTTCGACCACCATGGGGCACTCTTGATGAAGATGGGAATGAGGAACCATTCGAGGATACGGTTAGTATGGGCATGTAACTTCCCAAGCTCGTTACTGATAGTTTCCTCATCGTCAGATTTTTTATGAAGGGGAAGATGAGCTGGAAAGAGATGCTGGTAGTTCGGGGGTGTGATCCTCTCGATGAGACGAGGGGCAAGAAACCATTCTATGACACTATTACTCTGGACGTTCCAACTCTTCGCACCCACGGCGTTACTGATGCTCCCAATAATGTTATATTGTTCGGTGACTGATTGATTCTGCCCTTCATCCAGCTACCGTTCCTATGCTATCAGGCTGGAGTTTGGGGTAAAACCAGGGTCGAATTCCTAGACTTTAAAACCTAGGAAAATGACTGATATACCAGGTATCAGGTTCGCGCGATAATGGACGCCTACTTGTACTTTGCTTTCAACTGAATGCTAGACTGTTTTTGCTTCTTGTGAGTATGCTAGCCACCTTTTAAGGTGCTTAACGGCGATAAGTATGCTCGAGAACATTCCTGTGAATTACGAGTACTTGCTGACTTCCATAAGACTTCACGACTACACTCGAATTTCTGTTATTACTGAGTGTGACACGCCAGAACAGTCGCTGAGCTCTGGAGTATCATATGCGACGAGGAGCCAACTATTCTACACTACCTAACCCTCGTCAATGTGTTGCCCGTCAACAATTTGGAACTGACGTAGCTGTTCCCGTGCCCATATACTGCTATACCGTTCTTTACACTTGAGTACCAAGGGGTATCAAGCGGGTAGCCTTCGACGGAACAAGCATCGGTCGGATCTCTTATTTGCAAAGTTGTTTCGCTACAATACTCCTCCAATAACACTCTTTAGTATCAACAGACGCTATCTTCAGAGCTAAACATAGTTCTGGCATGTACCATAGACCTCGTTCGGTTCTCCACCACTGTCACGTTCTGCACGTTCGACGCTTCATCCGAACCGATGTAGTGATGTAGTGTATGGAAGGACGAGCGTTCTCATCGTGTCCGTATGAATTTTAACACACAACACCGAAATCTATTTTAGGTTATTGCTGACGAGTGGACCTCAACGCAAAAAAATTTCATTGTCCCGCATCTGGCTAGGTACCACAATCGGTGATTTAAGAAGGCTAGAGATTTAGTCATTATTATTCACAGAGATGACATAGAATTCTGTATTCAGCTTCTCATACGGTTATTCGTCCTTGTCAAGAAAAGCGTTGTAAAGCCACCAGTGATCTTCATCCTCAAAGTCATCTTGAACGGCGAAGTAAGTCTTCCAACTTGGCCGTTTCGTGCAATCGGCTTGAATATCCCACATCCATCGGTTGTGGCCGACCAACTTTAATTGAGGATTATCGGCTGCGAATTCAAAAGCCTCGAATGGTAGGTGGTCGCAACGGTTTATTAGATTAAAGTATGTCAGATGCTTGAAATTTCCCAATCCATTGACCTGTAAAAACATCAGCCAATCTTGTAGTATTGGAAGAAAAATCGGATCCTCACGAATGTCGAATCATATTCAGTAAACGGTTGTTCTTCCTCTGGCAGACTGATATGAAGAGCCTTTAAATTCCGCGGTAGAAATTCAATGAGATTGCGATAATTAGTCTGAGGCGATACACTAATCTCAGGAAACATTATGTGACATGGCTTCAATCCCAGTACTTGGAGGTCAGGCATTTCTTGCAACAGCGAAAACAGCGTTTGAGTGTAGGTAGGTTCGTCTAGATGTCCAGAATGCAGATACAATCTTCGAAGCTTTCGTTGGGCACGCAAGAAGTCGAGAAGGCGCGCGTGGATTCTCTGATCTGACGTAATCCCAACGGGAGAGAATTCGAGTTGTAGTGAGACGAGGTTTGTAAGGGTATCAACACTGTCGCAGAGCGATTCTATAAGTTCTTCTTCAACGTGTATGTCGTTAGGCTTCAAGGATAATGACTCGAGATGCGTTGCATGACGCAGAATGAATTTCAAGTCAAAATCCGCATAATTAAGTCCAGGATTGCAAGAGATTTTGAGATCCGTGAGATCGTTAAAGAGACGAAGATGCACTTCCCGACAGAACTGGGACTGCGTGCACAACTTTCGCAATGTCCTATCGTTGAGCTTTAATAGGTCTCGTATACCATCTTCCAGAGTCCAGAAAGGCAAACGGAAGGCGAACTCATGTAGGCGTTGTAAATGGTCGAGGGAATGCCCTGGCTCACATCCACTTCTCGCACTTGAGCGTCAGTAAACTTTAGCATATATAATCGTGTTCTTACCCGTACAAGTAAAATGACCGTAGGTCAGCTGGTAGACTTGCTGCGACAACTTCTGGCAGCTGCCCCGGACAATCGCCAAGCCACCGAAAGATGCGTAGACGAGGTAGTTTGCGAATGGCATTTGCTAGACATACTGCAATACGTTAGCTCATATGTTTGCAAACCCAATATAATAGGCATAACACTTACAGTTCTCAAAAACCACTGAGTCACTGCGAAAAAAATAGACGGTCACTGAGCGAACTCGGGAGGCAAAGTCTGGGTTACGGGTGATATAATCAAGTATCTCCCAAGACTTGGTTGAAAGTCTTCTTCTCTCTTTGGCTTCTGCATCGCGCGCTTCGGCAGTCACTACATATGCGACAGGATACAATAGCAGGCTGCTACTGTATTCACTGTCGAGGAAGAAGATCCTGAGTGAAGAAAATAACAATTGTGCACCAATGTCATTGAAGGTGCGACAAACACAACGCAGTTGAATCCAGTCATGGTGCTTTAGGCAACGAAAAGCTTCTGTCCATATTTCAGGAGGCAATCGTGGCGGCATATCTGTTTGATGGTGTTGACTCAGGACTCGTTGGACATTACACCAAGACGCTGATGCCGCCATTCGCCAGACAGACAGTGACGCCGCTGCTGCCCGTCTTTCAGCCGTGCAGAAGGGTTATCTGACAGACCCATTTATCCGACACCTTGTCCCGCGGACGCATTTACAGCCAGCGCGACCACCACTCATCAACATCGGGACTTTTGTGCGCTCGACTGCAATTGATGATGTCGTGTTCCGGTGGTTGGATTTGGCCCGGCGTACGCGTCAGAAGTGTCAAATTGTGAGTCTTGGAGCAGGAAATGATACCCGATTTTGGAGGGTTGCGGTATGTTATTTGCTTAGATTGTTAGCTATATGCGCTTATGGAAGACCGTATTAGATAGACGGGTAGGCAAAGGGATGGCCTGGCACGGTATATTGAAGTCGACTTTATGGAAGTGACTACTAGAAAGGCCATGGCTATTAGAAAGAGTAGAGAGCTAAGTGCGGAGCTTGGTGACCCTGCTCGAGTGTCATTATGTGCGAACGATTTCTTCTATATTTCGTTTAAATATGTCTAACGTATAACAGCTCAAGGGGGTACGGCACTATATTCGCCTGTTTACCATCTAGTCCCCTGTGATTTGCAGTTTCCGCCGTCCGAGGCCCTAGGGAGACTTTTGTCAAGTCCGCCCCCGACCTCGACGCAGGATGGAGTCACGGAGCCGCTTCTATCGCCTTCGTTGCCTACGCTACTATTGTTCGAGTGTGTGTTAGCATACATGTCACCCGAAGTGTCGTCTGCACTTCTCCAGTGGTTTGTAGACTATCTCAAAGGCCCCGGTACACTTGGCTGTGTTGTATATGAAATGTTTGGGTTGAATGACTCGTTTGGAAAAGTGATGGTGAACAACCTCAAGATGCGTGTTGATGTACACGGCGCAAGGGTTGACAAACGGCTGATTGACCTGCAGGAAAGGAATGTGACGCTGATTGGGGCAGAGCCATTTACAACTCTGGATTCACTGAAAAAGAGGTTTTATGACGTTGGGTTTGCGCTTGCCAACGCCATCACGTTACGGGACATTCGGAGGACGTGTCTTGACCTGGTGGAACTTGAACGGGTATCGCAGCTGGAGTTGCTAGATGAAGTTGAAGAACTAGAACTTGTGCTTGGTCATTATGCGATCAGCTGGGGACTGATTGGGGACACTGCGTGGCGTGAATGGGGTCTAAAAGAGCGAGTCCGTGCGGAATCTGAAGACAGGTAGCTGGTCATTTGATTGCACGGAGCTTATAATACAGTAAGTGATTGTGATAATCGCTAGATGAGGCAACGGTGCGCAGCGCTGAGAACTCTAATGCGCGCGCCTAAACGATGCTTCTCTCCGCCCTTACACCAACTTTGTTTTTGAATACATAGTGGCAGATAATATGGGTACATGAAAAATGACAAGCCAAAGATCAAGCCGAAAAAAACCGGAGCAGTAGTCGTG
>QFEO01003461.1:0-11638 GCA_003316615.1 Amanita pseudoporphyria
CAGGCTGCATCAGGGAATGGCAATATAGAAGTTGTCAAACTTCTCCTTGAAAATGGAGCAGATGCAACTGCCCATGGTGGATATTATGGTAATGCTTTGCAGGCTGCTGCAGCTTCACATGAAAACAATGCCCCTGTTATTAAGCTCTTGTTGGAGAATGGTGCTGAGGTGAATGCAAAAGGTGGTGAACATGGCAGTGCATTGAATGCTGCAAAATATGCAGACAATATGTACAAGAGAAACTATGGAATTGTTAAGATGCTTGTGGAATGGGGTGCTGTTGATGAGTCTGACTCAGATGAGGTGAGTATACAGTGATTTTAGTATAGCAATATGTTTGATTGCCTAGTAGGAGAATGAGGCTGAATCCAGCAATGAAGAATACTTTTCCATGTCAGAAGATGAAGATGCACCTTCCTCATAAATAGCTGTACAAATACCTATTTTGTCCCCTTTATTATCTCTGAAAGTCTTATGTATGTTTGAATGTAAAATGGTAGTCTTTATGATGTAACACGGATATGGTTAGCAATATCATAAATTTATATAGCCGAGTTGATATCCAGAGTCCCACGACTCGCCTGTTCCCAACACCCCTTCCAAAGCTCGAATCCAATGACAAGCACAAAGCCGACGCGCCCAACTCTCTTCAGTCTCTCTCCTTCGTCCTCTGCCGCCTCCTCCCGCAATTCATCCCCTGCACCTACGCTCCGGCTCTCCCGCGACTCACAGCTCATTGGCGCCCACGCCGATGAGTCGCCCGGACGGCGGCCTGTGGATGTCTATGACGCGATGCTGCGGCCCCGCTGGAGGGCAGCCCTTCGAAAACAACTGTTGAGGACGGTAGACATAGAATCCAAGGTGATTGCCAGGATGCAGGTAAAGCTTAAACCAGATCTCGTCGCTGTGTGTTAGTGTTGACCGTGTCGCTGCCAGGATGTCATCCGCACACCCTTCTTAGATGCTTATTTCGTTTATACATCGTCCCTTGGCACACATACATTTTTCATGACTGCAATTCCTGCTCTTTATTTCTTTGGCTATGATGACTTGGGTGGAGGGTGCGTTTCCTATCACTATGCCTTGTTTTTCTTCCTCTCAATCGTCATTCCCAGCCTCGTCCTTATCCTAGCATTTGGCGTCTACCTGTCGTCCTTTATCAAAGATCTATTATGTTCTCCAAGACCTTTCTCCCCTCCCGTAACACGACTAAGTACGTAGTCAGCTACCTTTGACTCGTTTATTTCAACCCAACCAGGTATCGGCTCACACCACCTCGAATACGGCTTCCCCTCAACACACTCCACCAACAGCGTCTCCATTGCGCTCTTTCTGTTCGCTCTCATCCACAGATTAACATACCCGTCACCTTTTGACACCCCCACTCTTTCAACGCAAACATTCGCGTTCCTCACGTTCCTTCTATGCATCTACACTTTCTCCATTGTCTTTGGCAGGCTGTACACCGCCATGCACAGTTTCACAGACTGCGCCATGGGCATCTTCCTCGGAACGCTTATATGGTGGGCTGAGACGAGTTGGACCGGAATACCACTCCAGCTCACGTTCCCGTCGTCCTCCGTCCCCATCAAGTTCTTCACTTTCCTCAACATAGGTACACGCCTTCCTGCCCTGCCCGGCTTTTCATCACCCGGCATCGTCCTTCACCTTGGACAAGGTCTCGGCCTCGGCTCAGCCTTGTACGCCTGGGTCGAAAAAGGTGGATGGGAAGTTCCACTTATCCTTATCCCCCTCGCCCTCGTCGCTGTCAACCAACACCCTCAACCTGTCGACGACTGTCCCTGCTTCGAAGATGCCATCGCATTCGGGAGCGTCGTCCTTGGTGTTCTCGTCGGTAAATGGGCCACGAACCAATTCGGATTTCCACATCTTTCCGTGATGACCCCAGGCAGCGGGTGGACGTACACAGCAGATGGAGGATGGATCCAAGTTGTGCGAACGTGGGAGGATGTGTTCGTATGGTGGGGTATTGCCGTTTTGAAGTTGGTGTTTGGGATTCTGGCCATCTTCGCTTGGAGATTGTTAGCCAAGAGTGCGATGCATCTCGTTTTACCCCCGGTCTACCGACTGCTAGCTCGTGCATTCGAGTTGCCTAGGAGACGGTTCTACACGCCCGCAACAGAATACAGGAGTGTCCCGAGTGAGTTCAACAAGGAAGGCAGGCTGTTGCATTCAATTCCGAGTGTGATCGACCTACCGGGGAAAGGCGGGGTAGATATTGAAAGAAGTGAGGTTGGGAATGGGCTTTTGGGGAATGGTATTAGAGGGAGAGGAAGGGCGAGGGACGTCAAGATAAGATCCGGAAATTCTGATAAAGAGAAGATGGTGTCCGTACTGGACCGAAGTGAGGACAAGGATGGTCAACCTATTAGACATTATGATGCGGATGGTATGTTACGTTTCATCTTTTCGTATTTGCGTTGGATTGATATGGTCTAAGTTGTGACCAAGTTGGTCGTATACTCGGGTATTGCTGTGCTAGCGTCCGAGGTGCTACCAGCACTGTACAACATGCTCGGATGGGGCGTCCGTTCTTGGCCACCTACTTGAAGATAGATCCCCTGCTATTAGGTGATAATATGTACAACGTAAATAATAGTCTATACAAATTGTCATGATTCATTCAATCAACTCCTGGCTCTTCTTCAAATAATCCATCATCTCCTCAACAGAATAAAGAAAAGGATCAGCAGGAGTATATTCAAACAATACACTAAATCTTGCACCCTTGGCATCAATAGAGTACCTGACAACCTTGTATGCAACGTCAGTGGATGTGTCATCATCGTCATCGTCGTCGTCAGGCCTGATGTGAAAATTCTTGAAGGAGAACACCCTGCCAAGTAACGCAGAGGGATCATGCTTGTAAAATTCAAGCTCGTCATCTGTCACCGCTTTCCTTGACAAACGGGATACATCCTGAATCCAATCTTCAGGTACACCAGGTTCGAGATCGAATGGAAACACGGCTAGTCCTGGTTCTGGTAACATCGGGGCGTCGCAAAAACGGGTGATGGTAAGCGGGCCAAGTATCATATCTTCTGATCGTTGCAATAACTGAGCTTGAATTCCCGCCATTCTAAAAAGGGGGGGGGGGATTACATACATAAACAAGTTTATTGTTCAAAACACACCGTGGGGGGAGGGGAGACACTCACTCAAGCTCTGTAAGTTTAGCTTTAATAGCTTCGACGATGTCTCTTGGGAGACTCTTCAATCGGTCTTTAGCATCGACCATCAAATGGAACGCCGCAGATCCAATGAGCGAGCGGCTGGTACCCCAAGTAAGGTAAGCTAGTCACGACGAGAATGAGAAAGAGGAAAAAAACGACTTGACTCGTCACAAGTGGCAGGTTGAAGTTGATCACAGATATTCTCCAAATCTGCAAGCCATCTCTTTTCGTCCTCTCCTCCCCCTCCCCCACCGCAATGCGCGTGTAGGCCCGCAGAATGGCGTTGGACGTAACGGGCATAAGTGTCTTTCAACTGTGGCGTGTCCTGTGGACGCATGCTGATTCCATGGGCCTCTACTATGGTCTCGTACTTGTAAATACGATTCGCTGTTTTTTCGATTAATTCGAGATCTTTGGCATCGCGTCGTCTCTGCCGCGGCATTGGTGACGGTAAAGTGTCTGACGTCGAAGTGACGGTGACGTCACACCGCTATGTCGATCATTTTGGTAACCTGCACTGTGCAGGTGCGTATCCTCAGCGGACGTCTTGCCTAATCAAACATCATATCCAAGTCACCCCGGCCATCTCTCTCCCCACATACCCTCACAATCTCCAAAATCTGCCTCCAGAAATACGCCATCATATCCTCTCTTCTCCAAAACGTCTTACTCCATTCACGTCCCGCACTCGCAATCTCCCTCGCAAGCTCGTCTTCCCCGTCTCTTCCTGGCGTAGCCTTATTACGTCCATCAAGCTCTTCACCTTCCTCACCACCACTACCACCGGTATCAAATCCGCCTCTAAAAAATACCAACGCATCATACAAATCGCTATAGTCCACCTGAATGGGTACGTAATGTACCCATGGCTGAATTCTGTCCAACCACCACTCTGGATAAGCTGTGGCCTTGAACACTAACGCGTTACTCGTAATAAGGCGCTTGAATCTGGACGACCATCCATGCCCGTCTACATCGATGAAGTACTTGTGTCTTCCAGTATCGAGGCTCCCAGAATCGTGTTTGGGCATGAACGTGAACTGCTCGGCGAGGTATTCGCAGTAGTCGGGTTCGCACCCGATAGGGTAACCCGTAAAGGCTATATCGGTCATGGCCGGATTGAGAAGCGATCGTCTGACGGGGGTCCCTGTACCGATACGCATGCGACGACGTTTCCTGGGGTCGGGTGAAGTAGGGAGCAAGACAGATTCGCACCCGTCCAGCTGGTTCGTCACGTTGACCAAGCGAGGGCGTTGACTCCATCTCCAGCGTGTTCCATCATCAAAGTTCATGCCAGTGTTAGTCCCGCGCCACATGATGCGTTCGTCCAGCTTTTCGTGCCATGGGAGGTCGTTTTCGCGGGGATATATGTCGTCGACCCAAGCAATGAAGCTTGGGGGGACGATATCGTGGAAAAGAGGCGTTGTGCAGTAGGCAAATTGGATGGCGAGGTGGGGTTGGAGCGGGAATGGGGCAATGTCGTGTGCGACGTATTGGCCGTGATGGTGGAATAGGTAGGGGTTGGCGCATGGATCCATGGCTTGGAGGTGATTATAGACGAATGTTTTAGGGTGGGTGCGGACAGGGGGAGGGGTGGAGCGGTCTATGGGTACGTCTAGGGAATGGTATGGGCGGGCGGGTGAGCCTGGTGCGCATGCTGCACGGTAGCCGATTAAAGAGGGTGATGGTAGGGCAGAGAGGTCGACGTCTGGTGGTGAGCGTCAGCTAGTTAAATACGTAAAAAGATAGGAGCTCACAGGATCCATTACGTGCAGCATCAATGAAGGCTTGTCTAATCTCGTAATTGGTAAGCAGATTAGGATTATCGTGCGGAGAGAAAACAAGTCTGAAGTTGGGCAACAGGTGATCGATGGGTTCGAGCAAGTCAAGAATTTCATCCAGACCGCGGAGGAGCGCACGCTGTTGCCATGTTTCTGGGGTCGAGAAGGAAGTGAGAGCCAAATGGGTAGGATTATATGAAGCGTTTTTAGCGATGGTAAATGTATCAGTGGAGCGTTCCTGCCTGATTTGGATGTCTTGCAAATCAGAGGGTGATACGCCCCAGAAGGGCTCTAGGCTTCGAACAATAGAGTCATAGTCGTCTAATAACTGGACATCATGTGCTTTGGACCAATTGAACCACGTATCAAAGCCCTTTGGCGGCGGTCTTCCGTACCGACGTTTATACTCTGCTACTGCCTGAGGCAGCGTTTGACTTGCTTGGACGAGACGACTTGCCCACTGAGCTTTGTTAAACTGGATGAGCTCATAGATGGGGTGTGGTGCTTCTGGGTTGACCTGCAGGAGCCCGTTAAATAAATACACATGTTTCTGTGCAGGTGTTAATTTATAATAAAGAGCGAGAATGCAGAAAAGAGGCAACGCAAGAGCGAGCCTCCGCCGCCTTGAAAGCATGGCAAAAGCTATAGTCGCCCCTATTCGTGGACGAGCGGCGGATCACGTGCTGGAAAAGCTGACATAATCCAGTAGGCAGTGAAGGTTGGCGCGGGCGTAACGAAAGCCAGGACAGCCATGCTTGTCGACCACACTCATCCAACCCACCTCGCTGCAGATCTCGCCGATTACCTCAACGCAGACCTCTTTGCTCCCCCCAACTCCCTCTCCTCCTCCACCTCGCCCTCCTCAGACAATGACTCCTCCCCTCCGCAGTCGCCACTCTACCGCCTTTTGACAACACCGCCCCAGACGTTGCCCTACGCTGCTTTCCCAGACTTTGATCACTCTTCCGTCGCTTCTACTTCGGCTACTGGTATTGACTTGAGTTTCTTGGACGATGACCCTCTCAAGTCGATCGACCATGGCTTTATCTCTTATCCAGGGATGAACTACCCTGCCATGCACATGTCCATGCCTGTGGATCTCCCGATGGACTTCAACTTGGACTCAAATATGTCTATGGACGGTGGATCGCCCTCTAATGTTGCTAGCTACCTGGGCATCGACCCTTCTCTCGTTGGAACGCCTGCTCTCTCCATGTCCACGTCCGAGTTGGAGACGGTTGACGAGGAAGAGGAAACCTCCCATGAGGCATTGGCAGTTTCGCAGAAACAGAAAAAGACCCCTGTACAGACAGACGATCAACAAAGGGAGCGCCTAACGCTGACGATAACGCCCGCAAAAGTTGGGGGACACGGAAAGTCAAGGAAGGGTACTGTGCAAAGCGGTGGCATCGTCAAGAAAACCACAGTTTCTCTCAGCCGAGACAAGGAAAGCCCTAGTTTGCTCTCTACGACATCAGGCCAGTCTGCGGTGTCCATCGCTGCAAACGCCGCTGCTCTCAAGAAAGCCAAGTCTCGTGCCTCTTCCGAAGCTTCTAGCGTCAACGACGATGAAAGTTTGTCTCCAGGAGCAACACCCATGTCGAATCTCAACGACGATTTAGCTATCGACTGGCGCCCTCCGCCTGAGGTCCTGGCGAAAATGTCCAGCAAAGAGAAACGTCAACTCCGGAACAAGATATCCGCCCGCAATTTCCGTGTGAGGCGAAAAGGTACATATTTTCCCATCCCTGGGTATGATTTTTATTGCTTACGCGTACACTCGGCAGAATATATTACAACTCTTGAGGGTGATATCGCTGAGCGCGACCGTCTCCTCGACGCTGTTCGTTCCGAGCTTGGGTCGACTCAGTCTGAGAACCTTGCCTTGAGGCATGAAATTGCCGCCCTGAAGAAGATCCTTCTAGAAGGCCGGGGAGCGGAGGCACTGGCCAGCCTAAATCTGCCCCCTCCGGCGCCATTGGCTGTATCTACCCCGGGTTCCGTTTCGGGCATAACTCCGATCATCGGATCGGGTTCCGGATACGTATCAGCCGGCGAGACAACGACGTCAGCCCCGGCACCAGCGTCGCTTTCGTCTGGTGTGATCGACCCCACGCTCATCCCGCATTCGAGTGCGACCAATGCCAATGTCTCGCTTACGCTACCCACGCCGACTTCATCTCCCCAGCCGTCCTCGATTGGCCTGCTCACACCCAATACACAAAAGGACTTGCCGACGTCACCCCGGTTGGGTGCTGCCGCCTTTTGGGGCGGTACGACCCGCTCGTCGTTTGGCATGGGAATCGGAGGGGGTATTACACCCGTTCATACCGTCCTCGTCCCCGATTTGTCGGCTATTTTGGGTGGAGGCGATGGCTTAACTAGGACCGAGAAGAGCGTGACAAGGATGCTGCAGGAGAACTTGAACCCGAGTCTAAACAACAGTTTAGTGACGAAGAATGTGAATATGGGTTCCAACTTTGGGTTTGGATCCAATGTTAGTGGATTTGAGGGATGGGCTGATAGTAATTTGTTTACGATGAAGAATTTGGATCCGTATGTGGTTTTCCTATTTCTTTTGTCCTGATCAGTGTTGACGACGTGATGGGCAGGTATCGTATGCATCTATGGGCCAAGATTGCGGCGCAACAACCCTCCCAGAAGAACCAGCAAGCTCAGACAAATCGTTCGTCTCCACCGCCACTCACAGGTCTTGCATCAAATCTTCGTCCTCACTTCTTTTCTTCAAATTCAACACCTCCTTCAACACTTTCCGCGCTCTTATCCGGAAAGCACTCCGTACTGGGATACCCCAGCTCTTCTTCCTCATCTTACTCAGGCCTACCCACACCTCCTGGTTCTCCGAACCCGAACCTCAACTTCAAGGGCGCATCCGAGCGCGATGTCGAGCGCTTCAAAGAGAAGGAGAAGGAACGCGAACAGAGGGAACAGAGCGCCGCCTTGGCTACTCTTGCCGGGCAGACTATATGCAGGAAATTGGGAGCTGCATTCTGGGACGCGTTCAGCGGTCACTCGACGCCATCCGTTACCTCGTCGTCTGGAGGAAAGAACTGGGATGCGGATAAGGTCCGTAAAGTGTTGGAAGGTAAAGCCGTTGTGAGGGTGGTCGACGTTGAGCCGTCCATCCAACCTGGGGCTGGTGGTCCCTCTTCCTCCGCTTCTGTGCCTAATTCGAGAGAGCCTGTGTCCGCTTTGACGTCGGGTATGGCGGCGATGGCGATGGGAGGTGATAGCAATAAGAAAGTGGAAGAAAAGAAGTCTTGTGTGGCTGTGGAGATTCTAGAAGAAAGCATGAGGAGCCTGACGTTGACCAAGAAGACATAGTTGGGGATCCAGAAATCAATTAGAAAGAAAATCGAGGACGTTGCTCCGTTGTTAACCTGTTTCGTTAAGTATCGACCCCACTTCATTCCTTGTTTCGTTTGTTTCGTCGTTCATACAGATCAGAATGGTAGTAGCATATGTGCATTATCTTTGGTATGTTTGTTGAACGTATGCAGAAGTCATGTTCATTTTTGATATTCAGTCTTGTTATACTTTTTGTAGCTCAATGATAATATTATATCAAGTTCTTTGATGCGCTCGCAGTCTGTTACGAAACCCAAGGTGGTTAGTACAGGTTTCGATCATCGGGCGTGTACTTTGATTTGAATCGTGATGGTAGCACTGAACTTTGACTGACAGGTCTTTCATCTCTTGGGCGGGTGTATTGCTATTCAAAGCTCACACGAAAGGGCTTCAATTAAAACGTCTGATGACTAAGGGGTTGCACCAGTGCCATATCATATGCCACGGGCATAACGGACCCTAAATAAAGAAATAAGTAAAAGAAGGCTATGGTGCGGGCTTAATAGGTGTGCAGCCCTCGGTACAGGTACGCGATAGGCAACTTGTCAAGACTAGACGTAAAGCGGTGCTATCATCATTGCTGTGTTCATTAAGGGTCTGCGCGGCATAACAACGAAGTGTATGCCTAGCTCGGTGCCGTGCCTGTACTACTAGCTCAAGCGGTTTTACTCAAGGAATCGCACATGTGACAGACCATCTGATTCCCGTCGCGAGCCATCCGTCCGAGGGATGCCATGGGCAGCACTTCCGTACCGGGGTCCTTAAAGGACGCTGGTTACCTGTGGTCGCCTACATGATATTGCATATGGGGAAAATTTACACGTGAATCTAATCTAGCCCAGTCCAGTTGCAGTCCGCTAACCACTCGTGTTTATTTATTAAATTTTAAAAAAATTCATTGTTGTTCTGGTCGTCAGGTCTGGGCGTTCTATTCAGTCTCGATCCTGGGCGCCACCGCAGGACCATGGATAGTACCTGAACATGCATTAAGGAATGCCATGATCGCAGAAAGAAAGAGCAACATTCATTGGGCACGTGCCACGGTGTTTTCGCCTTCACCTTCTGTCACATTACCTTCAAGGCACGGGCATATGAAACCCCCATGCCCGGGCTATCTCAACTGTTGCCTGCCCTTTGTCCCCCTTTTTCAAATTTCATCTATCAAGGGAAGATAGAACGCGTAGGTTAATCATCGCCTCTCTCTCGTTACAACTCTGCGCCCTTTCCGGACCCTTTCTAAATATAGCTCCGTGGCTCTATAATAATTGCACCACCAAATGCTAGGAGCTCCTAGCCTTCCATACAACCCGCCATCCTCAGTGACGATGTCGTTCCTCCCTTCGCAGAGTGCGTCTTTGTCTGAAGTAGAGGGATACTATTTTGCCCTGGCGGATGTTAAGGGAGAGATTCGCCTCGTCCAAAGTATGTCCACCAGTATTTTATAACTCATCTAATACTGACCTCCGCCTTGTATCTTGTTTCGTATGACCCACAGTCTCCTTATCTACACCACCCTCAGCACTAACTTTGGTTGACATCAAAATATTTCGACATGAGTTGGCTACCATATTCAGGCACGCGCAGACGACAACAATGCATCCAAGGGATGTGCGTGTTATTGAGGAGATAGGAGATAATTTAGTGAGGTACGAAGAAGATAGCGGAATGGTGTTCCTAGCAAGAGAGATCGTTGGGCGGATGAGAAATATGAGCATGGCGGCAAGCTGGAGAAAATTCGTTGAGGGGAGACAGACTCTGCATGGCAGACCAGTTATGTTTTCTGCGCGGTATGCGTATGGGCGATTGAGCAGGCCGCTGAGGAGGACAGATCAGGTCCGGTGAAACATTCGGTTGGAGCCATAGTAATATGGCCTGGCGGGGAGAGTAGGCTTAATTTGGGTCTCCTTGCGTAATTAACATTATGTATTAAAAGTGTATCAAAATTTCTGGAAGTGTGCATAAGTTTTTTTTCGTACAAACTCTGTTCTCAATTACTTGCCTACTAATCTGCAGTTGATCTATGTAGCTTCTGCCACCGTTCCAAGACTATTTAATAAAACTTATTGGTCGCTTGTAGGCTCTTCAAGAGTTCTCGGTATGATAGTGAAGAAAGGTCGACTTGTTGCTTATTTTCCTGGCGGTTGCGGGTGGTTATGATTGTGTTCCGTAAGGAGTAGCCCCGAAGCTTGCTATAGAATCACCATGTAGCGTGAACATGATGCCGCTGGGTCCTTGCAGCGGGGCATACTGTCCGGGTTTGGCCTTTTCCAGGTGCGAGCTAGAGGAAGCTGGAAATAGAGCGGGTGCAGGGCACATTAGCTCTGCTGGCGAGAAGTTCTTTCTGAAGGTTGGATGTGGTCGAGTGCTACGCAGCGGGATAGCCTAATGGAGATCATTGATTGTTTGAATGGCGCCACGGATCACCATAATGGCCAGACTTGGCGTCTGCTCTGCTTGACGTCCATGCGCAAATCGATGACCAAAAATAGTTGTCTCTTTCCCGCAGCAGGTTTACTGATATAGTAGATGTCAAAAAGCTGAGAAGTTGGATCCTGGTATGGCTGATGCACTGAAAAGTAGAACACTTTCTTCTTCCCACCAAGGTCCTTTGTTTCCTTTTGCGATGAAAAAATCCCCTTTTGTCGTGCTTCCCGTGCTCTAAAAAAAATTCCGCTGAATGCACGTCATAGTACATAGATTCTATTGATGACAGGTGGTTGCCTCCCGGTCAAGATGGAATGGCGTGTGTATCACCCGCCTTATCTACTCATTCATGTCTAAGTACAGGAGACCTGAGACTAAAACATCGTTCCCTTCATCCGTATCTCGGAATAGCCGCCAGAGTGTAGTTATTGGAACCCGCAGGACGGCAGATAACAGAAAAGAGCTATATCGGGATCTTGAGCCCGCGGAGATGCCTTGTACTGATTAGCTCCGCGGGTTGCATTCGCGACGTCTCAGGCTGCTTTGCGATGAACCCGATGATCGAGTCTTTGTACTTCTAATATTGAATTCGTCATAGTATTCTACGGTTGTAACTGTAATGTTGGATGAACGCCCAGGACTACCGAAAAAGCAAGTTTGATGGGCTCCAATGCAATAATGTGATAGCCCCAGTTAGTTGACGAATATCACGCTAGAAAGTTAACATTCAAACCTTCGTTTAAGGAAGAGAAGTGGGACCTTGTTTGGCCATATGTTGAAAAGTTTCTGCCACCAAGCACCTGTACACAACGCAGTGGATTCTCCCACGATATCGATGCAACTTATAACCAAACATAAATGTCATGCGCA
>QFEO01003469.1:0-13652 GCA_003316615.1 Amanita pseudoporphyria
ACTGATACATTACATAAATAGCTGTATATAGTTATATTACTGATGTATATCAAATTGCTGTGCAGTTTCTGAATAGTATAAAAGGAGGGGACTTTTGCTGTCTCACTCCGGAGTTTTTGATCCCATTTAACAACAGTTACAAACATAAGACAAACAAACATAAAGTAAGTATTTAATTATCTAATACACAATGCTGTGCCCCCTTTTCAACAGGTTATGGGCCCTGATGTGACCTGTCACGCTGTCAGAGTGACATAATGACATGTCACAGTCACTTTCTCACGGTCATGTGCAACATTCCAGATATGTAACAGTGTGACTGTTATATGACATCTGTCACACATGTCACTGTCACATGTTACTATGTAACATATAGTTTTCAATTGCAGTCACTGTCACTCATGTCACTCATGTTACACATTATATGTGTGCACAATTGAATGGCATTAATTGTCACATGTCTCTTTAAGAGATATAGCAATACTGACAAATGAGTGACAGGGTTAAAACCACACTGCATAAAACTAACAAACCCACAATTCAAAATTGGGTGACAGGTAGATAATACTGTATTAGGTAGTAGTGTGATGTGTGATTTGCTGAGTATAAGTAAAAATCCACAAAACAAGGTAACTATGGTGTATTGGCCTTCTTTATGGCCTGAAATCCCTGAATAAGGGGATATAACCATCCATCTAACCATAAAGTACTATATTGGGTTATTGACTTCCCATTACAAAAAGTATCTGGTATTATCCTTGCCTAATGGATTCTTAAAGTTTTCTATCATTTTCTCAAATGAAAGAACTTTGCCTGCTAGTACACCCCTTTGATAGCAATGGGGAGGCAAGCCCCACTTACTTCTTTAGTGGAGTCTATGTCAGATGACATATATCAAGAAGTGATTACTAATTACTTGATATATGGATGGCATGAGTGGCAAACACCTATTGGCAAGGCAATTTTCTTGGTAATATGAGAAAAGAAAGAAAATTTTATCCTCCTAGTCAGGGGTCTAAACATAGACCAAGTATGGCAAGGTTCTTGCCCAAGGGTACTGGCACCCTGGCTCTAATATACCAGACATGAGTTGGTAGACCAGACTGAAAGGTATGTCCTAGTCTGGGACTATGATTAGTTATCTAATCATGGTTTCTCCAAAATTACCTGGGATAGGAGGTTAAATCCCATTTAAAAAACTCCCCCTCCTTAGGCCCTTCTGCAATGAAGGATAATCCATAAGTCTCATCCATATTTTGGATCAGATGATCTGGGAAATGACTAAGCCCCAGCCTAAGGGTAACATTTTGGAGTAATTCAGAGGGCATATGTAGCCATGGCATTGTACCATGTTCTATTGTTATCCACTTTCTTGTATAAAGGCTGAGATGCTTGGCACTTGCCAAGGTACACTCTGGCTAGTGGGATGATAGCATTAGGCTATGTCCTTAGATTAGGATCTCTGAGGAGATCATAGTTTACATTTAAACTCCAATAGAATCTAATCAGTTAAAGCAATTTAACTTGATATAGATATTCTTACAAAGACATCTATTATATCCAATACTTTCATTGTGTTAACAGGCATTACTCCTTGCACAATGATATTGGACAATGTTAATAGACTCGATATCTGAAAATCTTCATCTACAGCCAAAAGTTCTGATATTAGACAAAAATAAAGGGAGTTACCAATGTGCTTCTTGAAATATCTTATCAGACTATGTAGACATAGTAGAAATAACAGAAGTACCCTTCACTTAAGAAAGTTATCCAATGGATTCAATCAAGGAACCTTAAAAGTCTAAGGATACATATCATTAACAGATGTTAAGTTTGTCTTTGTAATTTTCAAGTCTTAGTTGGGAACTTGAAGGAGCCCCAATAAGAGACTGTAACTTGTGTTGGGAATCACAAGACAGGATAAACCTTTTACAGAAACAGCATACTTGTGATACACATCACAAGCTCATAATCATGTTGAAAAAGACTTAGGATACATTATCTCCTTTTAAAGATAATGTGCTGACAACATTTCCTTACAAAAAGGTCTTTTAACAACATCTGTCAACACACTCTGTTGTTTTGCCAACAACAGAAAAGTTTCTGCTTCTTCCATGAAATAATTACCAAGGCCATGTATGAAACTATAGTATTAAATAAAATTGTTCATTGATCAAGACCAAATTTCTGTTTGCTTCTGATGCTATAAAGACAAATAGTATGGATTCAATAACTTAATAAAGATATTGAACTTGGTTGGAAACCAGAACACACATATGGTTGTAATCAAGTAACAACATTCTTGCATCAAATCCAACTCAAGAGCACAGAACCAAACAGATATTGTTGCATACATATCATCAATAAAGAGGAATAAAAGTTATATTATGTTCCTACCAATCAATGGTTAGCAAACATCACAACTACAAAATTTTTATGAAGAAAACCTTTATAACTCTTGAAAAGTTAGTGGACATCACAACAACAAAGGTTTTATGAAGAAAAGCTTTAATAACTCTTCAAAAGTTAGTGAACATCACAACAACAAAGGTTTTATAAAGAAAAGCTTTAATAACTCTTCAAAAATTAGCAAACATCACAACAACAAAGGTTTTATTCTGAGGCCAACTGAAAGGAGGTTTCAGTCTTATATTGGGCCAGCTGCACAGGATTTTGTAATGAGAATCTAAGAGACCAGCATTTGCAAATCATCAACATGCACAAATATACCCTGCTGCATGTAATTTGGCCTCAGATTTGCCACTTGGTGGCCCATACCCTCAAGTAAAGAAAAGCTTTAATAACTCTTCAAAAGTTAGCAAATGTCACAACAACAAAGTTTTTATGAAGAAAAACCTTAATAACTTTTCAAAAAACAAGTCTTAATATCTCAATGATAAACTTAAATGATATACTTAAATCATTCTTAAAAGAAGGCAAGGAACAGATATATTAGTTAACAAACAAATATAAGAGTAGACTAATTCTACTCTTATGCTTGTGCTAAATCTGCCCTAACCCTTCACTCCATCTCATCCATGGGGAATGCATCATTGATCACCATATCTGATGTCCTGGAAAACATGTGTTAGAACCATTAAACATTAAAACATTAATAATACATACCAGAATCCCCATAGCATCCACCCAACAAGGATTAGGGATTAACATGGGTATACCCATGGGTATCTGGGCCCATACCCACACCCATACCCACACTAATACCCACACCCATGCTGTGGGTGTGGGTTTTTGGTGGGTATTTTCCCACAGGTGTGGGTTTGGTACCCTTGGTGGGTATACCCACACTACACCTGTACCTGTGCTACACCTCATGGGCCAGGCAGGCTACTCTGCTTACCCACTGGTGGTACCAGACAGGTGGACCCATACCCATTCCCTGGTGACACCCTAACAGCCACCTGCACTCATACCCAGGACACTGATACCCACACCCATACCCATACCCATACCCACCATATTGGGTGGTGGGTTAGGTCAAGGGTATGGCCAGGCCAACCCACACCCACACACACAGGTACCCATACCCTCCACCCATGGTGGGTTACCCATACCCACACTATTCCCTAACAAGGATGAGGTAGATGGCTGCAACAACAACAGCCATTGCAATAGTAGTCTATGAAGAAGAGGATTAGTAAGAGGAATAGTGAATGAATTAACCACTTACTGTGTTCATGGTAGTGGTTTGATGGAGAGAGGTTGAATGAAGAAAGACTGGTTTATATACCTGCATGTTCAAAAGCTTATGTAATTTAAGCTCCAGTCACAAACATATGACAACAGTCATGACCATTAAAATTTCTGGGCAAGAAATATCAACCATTCATAGACATATTGTTGCAATAAGCAGATTAGCAATTAATGGAAGTGATAATAGTAGCAATAACAACAGAGGTGCACTTAAAACTTAATTCACACAAAATAAGAAGGGGAACAATTATATACTTGTAATCTACACAACCATTTCTTCCCTCCTTGTCTCCACCTCTAAGTTAACAAGATTGTCCATTTGATGGACCTCATTATTGACTGCTCTATCACTAAAATAGTAATTGTTAACATTGAATGATTAAGGGAAAGCTCAACTTACTAAAAATGCCACACAACAGGCATTATTGGTATCAATAATACCAATAGGCAAGTGAAAATGATAATATAGATCTATGAAAAGCAGTATTAGCAAAAGGAATTGTGAACAGATCAACCACTTACTACAAACATGATTGTGGTTCAATGAAAAGATGGTTCAAAAGCTTATGTAATTTAAGCTCAAATGACAAAGTTATGACAACAGTCATAACTGTTGAAATTTCTAGGCAAGAAATACACATAGCTCATAGACATATCATTGAGATAAGAAGATTAGTGATTACTATTGTTGAAACAATGGTTCAACAATCATAATGATGTATCATTGAACATTATTACCCTATACACTGAAATAATCACTGTCTGATTTAACAATGCAATGTTTTGATGAACCATTAATGCTTATAAGTGTTGTAACTTATGTAATAAAGCAACATTTATCATTGTTATGATAAACTGTTAATACTTATAGGTGTTAATACTTATGAGAGTTGAAACATCATAAGTAAAACAATACTAAAAGAAGTATATCAATGAAACATTAAACTTCTTATAATCATTGATTATTAACATAACAATATAATAATTATCATAACAATAACTTAATCAGGCTTACAGACAATATATCTGGAAGGAATGGCTCACCATTTCTGAAATTTCTGGCTATGTGAAGGAACTTATGAGGAATTGCAAGTTCAAACTTGTAATTTGTCATTCAGTAAATAATCTTTCAGATAAAAACATCATCTTAGATATAAAAAATATGATTGTGAATGTAATCAATGCTCCATGTGTATGGACATTGACTATATTACATTGTATAAGTCTAAATTCCTCATAATAGGGGGAGATGATGATAGTACAAAACAAGTCCCTTAATTTACTGGACTTAATTGGAAAGACTTTGCTTAAAAGTTCTAAGCATCTTTACTCACAAAGAGTTTGGCATCAATCCTAAACTTACTCTACCTGATGAACCAAAAGAAGAGTTTTCAGTAGCTGTCAAAAGCTAGAGTAACCAAATTTGAAAAGGATTCATGTTAAAGAAAATTAATGAATGAATTGATATTGACCAAAAGATACTTGGTAATATCAGACTCAAAAATTCAGTACACAATGCTTCATTATATTATAAATGTACATCCAAAGTAACTTAGGATGAACTAATAAAAATATATGAACCACCTGGTATTGCTGGTTAATTTTCTAAAGCCATAGCAGCTATAAGCTTGACTCATCATGAAGGAAAAGACCCTAGTAGTCAAATCAAGAACTTGATTACTGGATCAAGCAAGAGCAAATATAGTCATAGCTGATAGCATCAAAATGATGATCATTCTTTGCCTTTAACATTTAGTGCTATAGTTATAATGAAATTAGAAGCAGTAAATGGAGTTAAAGGAATTCTTCTTTCAAATCTAAAACCTTTATCTCAAAAGAATAGAACCTCAACAACAACAAAGTAGCAGTAATCATAATAAAGGTTCTAATTGAGATAGAAGAAAATTAAAGAGGGAAAAGAATAAGCTGTTAGTAGCTTAAACATTGCAGAAACAACAATATGGCACTTTATCTTCTAACAAAGAAAAGGGGAAAGCAAATGAAACAATGTTTGCTAATATAACTGTCAATCCTTCTGATTAATCAATGGATGGTTAGTTCAAAAATGTTAATAACCACATATTGATAGAACAAAGGATGAAAACTGTCAGAAGGCGCAAGTCACCCCCAGGCTCACACAGAGTCTCTGGCTGCTAACCCTACACAAGGGAAAAGCGAAGATGATGATAGAGCAGAGACGACCACGAAAGTGGGGATCGCCTTCTAACTACTACACTTATATACTACCGGTACAGAGTAAGGTAAACGAATGTAAAGAAAGACATGTGTGATAGGCATGTCGCATAGCCTCGCATAGCCATGTAGGTAAATAGAGGACCAAATAGAGGTAAAGAGGAGAACAAAGAGAACGGACCTCATCCGTAGCTGCGAGTCACAGACCGTGACCAACTTCCATAATGGGGGTTTGAGTATAGCTCGTCGTTAAGTCCGTAGAAAAAGCTCGGGTTCGTAACATCACCCCCTCTCCAAGGTTCTTGTCCGCGAGAACGTCTGGTGCGGGTATGGGGATTTGAATTGCCTTTGAAGATCGTGCCGTCCAGATTACGCTTAAGTACCAGTTTGATTGGCGGGGAATAGTCCTTGTATACTCCTCGTCGTCCTTTTTCTAACAACGGAGTTCCTTTCCATTTCTGCCACTTCCGTTCAAGATTCTCGAGGTACTCGGGTTCGAACTTCCCGTCCTCCCATCCGAACAGCCGTTTTGGTACTTTTGGTTCAGTGTGATTTTCGTATTGGCGGAATTCTTCTGGTGGTATCTGGAGTCGTCTAGGGGCCGCTGGCTTTCGACGATGGAACTCTTTGACTAGAGTTTCTGCGTTTTTTAAGTTTGTCGCTGGCTCCCATGTCGCGTCCTCTAGAGGATACCCCTTCCATTCTACTAGATATTCTAAACGTCCCCGGCCCTTGCTACTAATTCTGCTGTCTAGGATCGACTGGACTTCGTATTCCCCGGTAGTTTCCTGTTCTTGGGATATTTCTTCTGATCGCTCCGTTTCTTTTTGCCGCTGTCGAGGGAACTGTGGTTCGTGATATGGCTTTAACAGTTTTTCGTTGAACACGTTATACACCTTCCATGACATTGGGATTTTTAGGCGATATGACCCGGCGTTGACCTTTTCTACGATTTCAAATGGTCCGGCGAACTTGTCATCGAACTTCTTTATTTTTGCGGTGGACGGCAGATTTTCCGTGTTGAGAAACACCTTATCTCCCGGTCTATACTCTCGGGCGGGTTTCGTATGTTTGTCGTACTGTTTCTTCATTGATGCGGCGGCTTTTTCTAAGGTGGCAGATGCTTTTGCCCGAGTATCCTCCATCTCTTCGAGAAACTGAGTTACGAAGGGAGAGCGGGTTTGTCCTTGCGTTGGTAGCCCCTTTCTTGGGTGAAATCCGTAGTTCATCCAAAACGGGGAGTATCCGGTTGCTGAATGTTGCCTGTCGTTGTAGCAGAATTGGGCTATCGGCAGCCATTCCGCCCAGTCCACCTTCTTGTGGTCCACAAACATCGTTAGGAAGGTTTTTACTTCCTGATTTACTCTTTCCGTTTGTCCATCGGTTTGTGGGTGATACGCGGTAGACGGATTCCCTTTAATCCCTAGCATTTTGTAGAACTCTGTCATGAAATTGGATACGAATTGTGGCCCTCTGTCACTGATGATTTTTTTTGGTATACCGTGGCTCCTGAAGATGTTGTCTCTGAACAGTGTGGCGACTCCTTGCGACGTTAATGCTCCGTGAGTTGGTATGAAGTATGACATTTTGGTTAGTCGGTCGACAACCACAAATATCATATCGTGTCCTTTGGAGTCCGGTAGCGGTCCTATCAAGTCTATTGATATTACTTCCCATGGTTCATCGGGTATTTCGTTTGGATTTAGTGGTGCGGCCTTGGGTTGTCTGTCCGGCTTTGCGATTTGACAAGTGCGACATCCTTTAATGTATGCGTCTAAGTCTTCCTTTAGCTTAGGCCACCAGAATCCTCTCGTTATTAGTTCTAGTGTTTTTGCTACACCTGGATGTCCCCATGAGTGGTGCATTGCCATTATCTCTTCTCTTAATCGAATAACCTTTGGGACGTATATTCTTTCTTTGAATAATACCATGGTTCCGTCGAGCCTCCAAGCTTCAGTCTCGTTCCTGATCGCTTCGAGTACTTGTAGATCCCACATGCCCCTGTCTACTTCTCGAATATTGTTGATGATTTCTTCCATAGCGCGGTCGTCATCCATGAGTCTGTTGTCTATACGGCTTGCAAACAGGTCATCTTTGAGTAAAATGACGTTTTCGTTGTCGTTCTCCCCCCCTTTATGGTCCGCTCGTCTCGAGAGGAGATCGGCTTTGCTGTTTGACTTCCCTGACCGGTGTTTTATAACAAAATCGTATTCTTGTAAATCTAATATCCATCGCGCCTGTCGCCTATTTAAATTCTGCGGTTTTCGGAAGTATGTGAGGTTTTGATGGTCTGTTAACACTTCTACCGTGTGCTTTGATCCTTTCAAGTATTGGGACCATTCGTAGAATGCATGCATGACCGCTAGCATTTCTTTATCGTAAATTTCGTAGTTTCGTTCCGCATCGCTCAGGCTTCTAGATATAAAGGCCACTGGTTGCCATATTCCCTGCGCGTTTTCCTGAGAGAGTATTGCGCCAATAGCGTAATCTGATGCGTCGGTTTCTACTCGATACGGTTTATCATAGTCTGGAATGAGGAGGACCGCTTCCTTTTTGACTTGTTCTTTAAGACGATCGAACGCTAATTCCTGCGCTACGCCCCAACTCCAATCGACCTTTCCTGTTAGCGTTGTTAGCGCTTTGGCTAATTTTGCAAATCCTTCCACAAATCGTCGATAGAAGTTGATGAAACCTAGAAACTGCTGTAACTCCCGCTTCGTCCTGGGCGTAGGCCACTCTAATATTGCCTTGACCTTTGCCGGATCCATGCGAATTGAGTTGTGACTGATTATTAGCCCCAGGAACTCGATGTGGTTTTGGTCAAAGAAGCACTTGTCGGGTTTTAAGGATAACTGGTTCTGTCCTAGTTTCTCCAACACTCGTCCCACTTGTTGGCGGTGTTCTTCTTCTGTTTTTGAAAATACTAGAATGTCGTCCATGTATATAACCACCCATCCTTGTGCTATTTCTTCTCGAAATAGGTCGTTCATCATTGTTTGGAATGTGGCCGGCGAATTTGTTAATCCAAAGAACATGACCAGTGGCTCGAATAATCCCCTGTTTGTTCTGAAGGCTGCTTTCCATTCGTCCCCTTCTTTTATTCGGATATTGTTGTACCCCCATCGGACGTCCATTTTTGAGAAGTATTTAGCGCCGCTGAGTTTGTCTACTAATTCCCCGATAATTGGTAACGGGTATCGGTTCTTTATTGTCATGTCGTTGAGTTTCCTGTAGTCCTGTACCGGGCGTAGTCGGCCATCTTTTTTCTTAACAAAGAAGAATGGTGACGCCATGGGCGATTTACTGGGTCTGATACGCCCGGACTCTAGGTTTTCCTTCAAAAACTCCTCCAATGCCTCTTGTTCTGGTCTGTTCAGTGGGTATATCTTGCAGTCTAATGGTTTGGACTCCGGTAGTAGTTCAATCGCGTGGTCCCATGGTCTTCTTGGTGGCATTTCATTGAATGACGTTTTCTCGAACACTTTTTTGTACTTTAAGTAGTGTTTCGGCACTGCCTCTTCCATTGATCGATCTTTGTGGTTTTCAATTGCGATGTCCATTGCCGTTTTCGCAAATGCTCGATTATATTCTTTACTGTTCATGCAGGTCGCGAATTCTTCTGGTCCAAAATGTACCGCCAGAAGCCGATCTCCAGGTTCCATTGGTTCCATGTCTTCCGGCGAATCCTCCGGTTCTCCGAAGATACCCCTGTTCCAACATTCCATCGGACATCTGTTAAACTCTACTTCTCCTTTATCCCAATCAATGCTTGGGTTGTGTCTGTTTAACCATTCGTGTCCAAGAAATAGATCAGATTTTCCGAGGCTTGATACCGCAAATTCTAGGATTTCTTCATGCCCTCCAATCGTGACTTTGATTTGACACATATCCTTCAGATACCCGTCTCTATTAAGAGATCCGTCCGCATTGAATACCGGTACCGGGTGTGGTAGTCGTCTGGTTGGGATTTGATACTGATCCACGAACTCTCGGTTAATGCATGACTGTGTGCATCCTGAATCTATTAGTCCTACGGCTGCTATTTGCTTGTAGTTGTCCAGCCGGGTGAGCGTTAAGTCAATTTTAACATCCTTCCGCTGTAGTACTCGTTTGATCTGTGGTTGCTTCTGCATTTTTTCCAGGAACCATAGTACGTCTTTTTCCGATGCCTTATTTAAATCCGAGATCATTTCCGGAGTTACTTCTTGCTTTCGTGTTTCGTGTACCCAAGCCTTTAGATCTCTTATTGCTACTTCGGGGTCTTGTTCCCAGATTCGTCGTACCATCCAGGGGTTACTCCATGGTTTAAACGCTTTCTTAGTTGCGCTTATTGGTGCATTCCTCAGATAATGAATATGTTCGCTTAACTCATTGTTTATTAACGAGTTTACATTTACATCACTATCTGTATTTTGTACAATGTTCTCGACCAGTGAATCGGAATGCGATTCATTCACTGGTCAGATCCAAAACCCAAGTCCTTGGCGACTTCCTGTTTATCGCCTTTGTTCATGTCCTTTATGACCGCCCTAATCTCTGGTAGTCCTAATTCTCGTATGCGCGAGTTTCCCTTGTCGCGCTTCGGCTGCTTACAATCCTTGGCGAAGTGTCCTGGCTTTCCACAATTGTAACATTTGAACGTACTCTTCTTTTTGTCGACGTCCATTGCGTTAGGGTCCTGACTGGTACTTCCTCCTAGATTGGCAGGTGGTGCAGCTGTCGTCATTTCCTTTCCTCCCTTCCACTTTCCCCAGCGTCCCTTGTCTGTCTTTTCTTCTTTAAAGGTGCTTTTAAGCTTGCCTTTATCTCCATACTGCTCGTGAGCCTCCATGTAAGCGCGTGATAGTTTGACGGCGCGCTTTGTCCATTCTTCCAGGTTGTCATCGTCAGGCGCTCCGGCTTTAACAATTTCGAATCCCAGTCCAGGCATGAGTCCAGCGCGGAACTGTGCTACCAATGCCGTGTCGTTATATCCAGTTTCTTCGGAGAGGGCTTTGAAAGCGACAACATATCGCTCGGCATTGATGTTGTCTTGTTTCAGCTTGGCCAGCCGTTGTTGTGCATCTCGCTGTGTTTCTGTAGTGACGAAGAATCCCTGTGCTTGTGTCCGAAAATCTTCCCAACTGGTGAATGGGTATTGGATATGTTCTTGTCCGTACTGCATATCGTTTCGTTGGACTAGCGTAGCGTTTTGGTTGGTGGACTTTGTTTCGTCTCTAGTCCACTTGTCCCACTGTTCCTCTGCTTCCAGCAATTCCTTCATTCGGCTAGTGGCCCATGCTCCGGCAAAGTCCTCTTCTCCGCCTTTGATTCTCCTGAGTGCCATGTGGAACTTCCTGCAAACCGTTTTATTGTCGGTTTTGGTGAACTCTATCTCTCGGAAGTATGAGTCCCACTCCCTGAACCAGGCCGCTATTTTCCTAGGGTCTCCGTTATAGTCTTTTGGCGGATTTTCCTTAATCTGTGGTCCCGTTTTGGTCGAGGATTCCGACTGGGCGGCTTGTTCTACCGTTACGTTTACTGGTTGTCTGAGCGCTCGGATTACTTCTTGCAGTATATCTGCTGCTGCTTGTGCGGTTTCGGTCCTGGCGCTGTCTATCTGCGTATTGGTTTGTTGAGCGATTCTCCTGGCTTCTTGCATCTGCGCTCGTCTGGCTGGCGTTTCTATGTCTGATGGCGCTGGTGGTAGTTCTACATGCGTGGGTGCCCCTTGCGTGAACCAGTGGTTGTATCCCCAAAATACTGACAGGATTGACGCCGCTACAGTAGTTGGTAGGATGTATTCGGATCCTATCCGTTCCTGTTGCCATAGGGGAATCGTGTTTTCCAAGTTGGCTCGTCGTTCTACCTCGTCCCAGTCGTAAGTTCCATAGACGTTTGGCACTATGTGTACGATGTTGTGGGATTCGTCAGTTGTAGTAATGTCGAACCTGACGTTTTTTCTCCTAAGTCGTCTGCAGTTTGCCAGTTGTCTCCATCCCGGTAGTTTTTGCCAGATGAACGGTGCGTGGAACTTATCGTCGATAAGCCATAAGTAACAATACCCCTCCATCATCCAGATTGGAGCCATTGAATCGTTGATTCGTCCTCTCCATCGGATGGCGAATTCCGATTCCGGGTTATGCGCTGGTGGCAGCGTCGGTTCTCCTTCTAGCTGCCAGAACCAACCGTCAATGCGTTGTAGTTCTGCTCGCATATCCTTATTTCGATTGGCCATCTCTATTGCCCGCTGGATGAGGAACTGTAGTTGGTCCTGGTTGTTGACCATCCATCCTTGTTGGATTGCGTAGATCACCTTTTCTGCTTTTCGGATTTCCTGCATACAGTCCTCTACGATTCCTTCCATCGACTCTAGGCTGGTCTGAAAATTGCTGGCTAGGACTGTGAGATGTCTCCGTCGTCTGGTTTCTGCCTCTGTGTCCGGTTCGGGGTGGTCTGCTCCGATGCGCTTGGGGTCTTTATTGAGTGACTCGTGTAGCGCCTCGATACCGATCATGTTCCAATTATATTCTCCGTCAACGTCTGGTATGATATGGACGTGTCCATCTCGTTCATGGATACTGAACTGAACATCTTCTCTGGCCATCCATCGTAGTTGGTATAACTCATTCCAGGAGATGTTCTTCTTCCACCGGCGCGTCTCATAATATTGGGCGTTGATTAACCACAGGTAACAGAGTCCTGGTTCCTCCCATACTGGAGTTTCTGATTCGGCGCTACTGGTATCTGCGTTGGCTACGTCCTCTGACCATTTTTGAATTGTCTGCCAGGTGTGTCGTGGTTGTAACGTGGTTTGGTCTAGAAACGTTTTCTTGTTTCCAAACTTGATCGCTGACCAGCCGTTTCGAAGCATGTATTGGAAGCGTCTCATGCTGTATGGGTTTCTCGCCGCATGTCTGGTGATTTGATGCACATGTTGCTTATCCGTTATTACTTGTGACAGTTGTGCTTCGAACCGATTCCATTCCTGGAGACTGATTTCGGGTTCTAGGTCTTCCCCGAGGTAGGGTCCTTCGTTTACGGACCCATTGCCGTTGAGCGCGTGCATTAGGCGGTTTCTTTCCTCGTTGGACAGTACCTTTCCATAGTGCCGGAGGCAGTCTTCGCCTCCCAAGTCCCACAGCATGCACTGATTGGATACGTTATCCAACAGCGCCTTCCTCACCTCCGATCCTGTTCCGAAAAGTCCGAGCATCTGCTCAAGGACTTCCAACTCCGCGGATTTGTGAATAATCCGCCTCCTTTCTTTTCTGGTGACAGTTTCGGGTACGTAGCATTTTCTACGCGTAATGCGTTCTCCCCAAACTTGTCGTTTGCACATTTTTGCGCAGTGGTCACATGCGAGGTGTTCTACCTCGACTAATTCTTCGTCGTCCTCGTTGAATTCCTCTGTGATGAGGACGGTGGTGGTGAGGGCCTTGTTTCCCTCAGCGTTGGACTTGCAATGTCCGACCTCGCAGCATTCTACGAACCTTTCTTCTACGGTTCGTTCCTCCCCGGTATACTCGATGGTGACAGCGGGCTGTCGTCTGGTCGTTGGGACTCGAGCTATGATTGTTGAAGCTATCTCAGCTTCGTTGGCGGCACGGCGCTTGTCGATCCATTGATCCCAAGCTTCATCGATTTCTTTGAGCTCCGCGAGCTCAGCCAGGTGTTTTTCTAGGCGACGCTTCGCCTTTAGCTCCTTCTGGTATTTAAACCAGGCTTTAACATGGGCGCTCTGCTGGATGGCGTGAGCGCGG
>QFEO01003506.1:0-18451 GCA_003316615.1 Amanita pseudoporphyria
AATGGATGGAGAAATAATATTCATTTTTCATAGAATAGCCCAAAGTATGTCACTAGCTTTTCAAACATGTGCAGTAATTTGTATCATTGAGAGGATGGTTTAAATCACACATAACACTAGAGAATGAACATCATAACAAGGATAACAAGATCAGGATATTTATCAGTGACAATACAAAGATACAATGGCAGTACATCAACAGCAATATTTACTACTATATAGTACAAAATGAACAAAAGGTCAATTTTGGCCCATTGATGTAGCGTATAACTGCTCAAACCAAGCAAAAGAAAGCATAGTAATGAAAATGTATGACAAGTTGTTTATGTACAGCCACTGAGAGCTATGAGTTTGTATGGTTTATCTTTCCAAGGACCAGGACAAATAAAACATTAAGACTAATCACTGTGTAACCTTGCCAAGAAGCATTTGCTGCACGATATGGATAGCTGCTGACAGTATAACCAACAGTGGCCAGAGTCTCAGCAGGAGGATCTTCTTCACATAATGACAGGCTACTGAGATTAGCCAGATCCTCAGGAGTAAATGCAAAATCAGCATTCTGATGAATATCATAGATGGGAACTATGCATAATAATCAGTTTATTGCATATATAATAATTTAGAATCATACCATCATCAGTGTTATAATGGAGAACACTTAGTATTACTTGGACTGACAGGGCTTGTGGATCACCAACAAGTCCAGCATTGACAAGTGTCGAATACCAAATGTATAGCTCAAGGAACTCATGCACTAAGACTAAGTACACGAGAGCGAGGATGATCAGATGCAGCGTGATCAGAGATCAGCCTTGAGATGGACAATGATTGTGTTATGGTTCTATGGCTTAGAATCACCTAAGTCGAACTTAGGTCTAACTACTGTACATCGGGGTCCTTATATACTAGTAGGACTGTATTGTAACAAGAGTAAAGAGAACATAAGAACATGTACACAATGACGTGTATGAATCAACGATGATATCATATGGAAGGTGATGGAAGGAAGTGATGTAGGGGTGAGGTCATGAATACGTCATAAGTAAGAATGTAGTCCGAGGGGATAAATGGAGAGTAATGAAAAAGTAAAAGTACATACAGCATAAACATCCTGAACTCGTATAACTGTAACACTAGCTCTGTTCTGCGTGAAGTTGTCCTCAACTTTACTTCTTTAATAATCATCCATCATCGGTTCTCTGGTCATGTTAGTGATGGCGGCGGGGTTGTAATTGAATGGTCCATCGTATTGGCGATAGTCCTCCATGGGGGAATCTTCAACGTAAGGGGGAGCATGGGCCTTGCCTTTTCATTGGTATGCTGGGGTAGGTAAAATAGATGAGGGGCATAGGAGGCGGCAGGCGTTGTAGTTGGCATAATCCTGATCGGTGGCGATTCCTAACATAGCCTTGGTCTGGAGGTTGTCCTTAAAGGGGCGGCCCATTTCTTTAGCTATCTTCTGTAGTTCAATAGAAGAGGTGGAGGGCTCTTTGGGCGTGGAAGCAAGTTTGTCGTTTCTGTGTTGGACCTCAGCGTGAGACATTGGTTGACCAGTGATGACATTTTTAACTGGGCATCGAGATGGTGTCGCTTTAACTGTCGGCTTCTTCCTGGTGGTAATGGGAGTGTTAGGTGCATGGGGGTGGTCAACAGTGAGGTGTCCACAACTATTGCAGATAAGGCAGCTGTGCTTTGGGTTGTTACTGGTCAAGAGACAGGCGTAGGGGCTCTGCAGGGTGATGTTTCGATTGGTACCTTGTGGCAGTGAATGAGGTTGGCTATGAGTTGCCGGTAAGGTAGTTGGTGCTGTGCTTGGATGTAGTTTTCCATGATTACTAAGCTCATTGATTGCTGTAGCAACTGCTTGAGCTTGCGGGTCACCAAATGCAAATTGTGGTTGGCAGTTGTAGGGTAATGGGAAAATGGTTTCGCATCCTTTGAGTTGCTGGTTAGCCAGTTGTTGGATCTTTTCAGCATGGAAGGCCATGTCTGTGGCATAATCCAAAGCATCCTTTGTGAAGTGTACAGCTTGGAGACAGTCAGGGGCGACATAAAGCGGGAGGTGCCATGTGGGGTGCATGAGAAATTGCTGAGTGTTTCTCTCGATGTGAGAGACTGTGATCGAATGTCAGCGTACCTCTTCAATTGCGGGGATGATGTAGCATTCAATATCAGCGCGGATGAGTCGATGCAAGAGATCGACAGTGAATTGTAATAGATTGGGTCCATCTGCTGTTTTGATGGGCCAGATCATGGTGCTGATGTTGGCTATAGTCTCGAGAAGGTTGACAGCGTTGAAATTCCAGTTGGCTGTTGCCAGGGCTATTAGAGCTGCGTGGATTTCGTGCTGTAAAATAAGGAACCAGATACGAATGATCTGGTCTTGGGTCTCATCATTCATGGGGATTCGACCATAGGTAACGGTTGCCTGGACACGGTCTCAGATGTCCTTGTAGGTTGTTCATTGAGTCTGGTAATGGTTGAAAACGGTTGTCTATCGTAGAACCCAGAAGGGTCGGGGGCATATCCAAGCCGTCAATCTTCTTCTGTAATTTCTGTATGGCAATTGTGAGGGGTGACAGGGTCCTCAGGAGGGGGAGCAGCTGCTCATGTGGCAGTGCTTTGTTGACTAGACATGTTAGAATCTGTGTTGTTACAGACTCTGATGAGTGGATGAGCAATTGTAGCTCCATTCTGACACTCATTAACTGGTAGTACTGTGTCAGCATTTCTATCTGATGAGTAGTCAGGGGGGGCGCAATGCAATGGTGTTTGTATGATGGTGGGGGTTTCTGCATTGGTTGCGTCAATGCGGTTGTTGTGTTCGTTGATATAAAAGTCATTTGGGTCTTGTTCAGATGCCATGGAGGGGGAGGTGGAATGTCGAATGGGTAATGGGGAGTCATTGGGGGTAGGAGTAGTAAACGCAAAGTCGGTGATGGTGCAGATGATCTGCTGTTGAGATGACATGTGGAAGAGTGGGGATGGAGACTTTCTAGGCGAGTTTCTTCCTTCTTTTATATTCTTCTAGTAGTTCATTCACATTAGTGATGTTCTGTTCAGGTTCCCACGTATTATTAGAACTGTCAAAGTTCTTCCATTTTATCAAATATTGATAGTGGCATCCTCGGGTTGATCGGTGAGTGATTATGGCTTCGATTTCATATTCCTCTGATCCATCGATAAGGTCAGGTGGTGGTTGTGTATTATTAGGTCCGTGGATGTCTGTTTCGTTATATGGGGTTAATACGGTGGCATGAAACATGGGGTGGATCTTCCATTGAGTTGGTAATTTTAGTTTATACGTTAGCAGTCCTAAGACTTCGCTGATAAGGAAGGGTCCTTCTCTTTTTGGTGAGAGTTTTTGTGATTCATATGAAATTCATAGATTTTGTGAGTCTAGCCAGACTTTCTGTCCTTTCTTGAAGGGTTTAGAGTGGCGGGTGACTCATTGTGTCATTTTTAGATGTGCAAGTTCGTGAGCGGCTAGTGCTTCTTCTCTTGCTTTATTTAGCATTTTGAGGCGATCTTCTGCTGCTGGGGCGGTGCTTTTCTCAAAGGCTTCAGGAATAGCAACGGGGTTCATTCTGTACATCAGGTAAAACGGGGTTTGTTTCAGCTCTTGATGTTCCTTAGTGTTATGTGCAAATTCAGCTATTGGTAGGAGTCTGTTCCAGGAGTGGGGCTCGTATGCACAGAATATCCAGAGGTATATTTCTAGTTCCTGGTTGAGGCGTTCCATTTGTCTGTCTGTTTGCAGATGGAAGGTGGTGCTCATTTTGTGCTTGATATGTAATCCTTTTGTTATCTCCTTGAAGACTTTTGCAGCGAATTGTGGTCCTCTGTCTGAGATCATGGTGTCCGGTAGTCCATGGCATCGGAATATGTTATTAATATAGAGGTTGGCAGTTTGTATTGCCGTGACTGTTTTTAGACAAGGACTAAGAATTACTCCCTTTGTAAGGCCTTGGTTGACCACGACAAAGATAGAATCAAAGCCGTCTGAAGAGGGAAGGTCAGTGATAAAATCCATGGTAATTTGCTGAAAGGGGCGTGTGGCATGACTAATTATAGGCATGAGGGGAGTGGCAGTGGGGTGGGTATTGGGTTTCATTTGTTGACAAATAGTGCATCTGTCAATGAATTTCTTATTAGTAAGAACAGTGAGGCCAGGCCACCAATAAGATTGTCGTAATAGGGCAATAGTCTTGAAAAGACTGGGGTGTCCAGTGATGAGTGAGTCATGGGCTTCACGTATAATGTCAATCCGGAGATTGTCAGTGGCGGGAACATAAGTTTTCCCTTTGTAGGAGGGGGCATTGTCGGTGATAGACCAATCGGAGATGGCGGTCTGAAGGGGCGGTGGCGTACTGTCTGTCAAACAGAGTTTGATAGTGGTAACAAGGTCATCAGTGGCTGATGCGGTGATAATGCGTTCTCTAAGAGAAAGATTTATGATATCTATAAAGACATCATCCGATAGAATAGTGACATCATCGGTGGTGTCATTAGTGAGTGTATGATCGGGTCGTCGTGATAATGTGTCTGCTTGTTGAAGTTTCGTGCCGGGTACATGTTGCAGGGTATAATGGTACCTGGAGAGGTCATGCCACCAGCAGGCTTGTCTGGTGGTTAGTCGTTGAGGTGATCTGTAGTAGGTAAGGTTTTTATGATCACATCGTATGTCTATAGGGTGAGGTGCGCCAAGTAAAAGGTGACGCCATTCTGAAAGAGCGTGTATGATGGCAAAGAATTCTCTGTTGTAAATTTGCCAATTTCATTCGGTTGGGGTTAATGAGTGTGATAAGAATCCACAGGGTTGTAAAACATTGTTACTGTCTTTTTGTGATAAGACGGCTCCTATTGCCCATTTGCTTGTGTCGGTTTCAAGGGTAAATGGTTTATTGGTGTCGGGCATTAAAAGTACAGGAGTGGTCATAAACTTTTCTTTTAATAAATCAAATGCCACTTGGCATTCTATTGTCCAGTCCCATATTTTGTTTTTCTTTGTTAGGTCGTGTAGCAGTCATGCTATATGTGCGAATCCTGATATGAATTTTCTGTAGAAATTTCCAAATCCTAGAAACAAGCGTATTTGTTTAACTGTGGTAGGGGAGGGCCAATCCCTAATACCAGCGAGTTTGATCGGGTCCATTTGAATTCTATTTTGCAATATTATCATTCCAAGAAATTCAATTTCTGTTTGAGTGAATGTGCATTTCTCCATCTTGAGAAATAGATTGTTTTCCTTAAGTGTCTGCAGAACGTGTTTCGTTCGTTGCTCAAGTTCTTCTTGAGTCTTGGCATGGATGAGTATGTCATCCATATAGATTACTAACCATCCTTCGTTAATCATATCTCTGAAGTAGTCATCCATCATAGCCTGAAAGGTTGCCAGTGAATTGCATAATCCGAAGAACATTATGGTTGGTTCGAACAAGCCTCAGTTTGTTATGAATGCTGCTTTCCATTCGTTGCCTTCCTTGATACGGACATTATTGTATCCCCATCGTAGATCTAGTTTAGTGAAAAACTTTGATCCTTTGAGTTTCATCATTAGATCGGATACAAGTGGTAATGGGTATGAATTTGGTTTTGTCCATTCATTAAGGTAGTGGTAGTCTTGGCAGGGTTGTAGTACTCCCTTTTCTTTCTTTTCTACATAGAAAAAGGGTGCGGCTTGCGGTGATTTTGATGGTCAGATATATCCTTTTGCTAATTGTTCCTTTATCCAGATGTCGAGTGAGTTTTGCTCGAGCAGTGAGATATTATAGATTTTCCCTCTCTTAGGAATAAATCCATCTTTGAGTTCAATGGCATGGTCCCATGGTCTAGCATCGGGGAATCTTTCACTTGCTTCTTTTTCGAATACTGAATTCCATTCGTTGTATTCCGGGGGTAGCTTCTTTTTCCCATCATTCAGTTTGGGTTCCTCCTGTCCTGGAGTCTTACTTTGGTTGTCAGTCATTTGACTAGTATACTTGTGCGCCATTTGTTGTGCCGGTGAAAACCTAAACAGGTTTAAGTTGTATGTGTCTGGGCTATATTGCGCATCTTCCCACAGGGAAGTATTATTCCAAAGTAGTCGATCTGTGGGCTCGGGCTTCTTATGTGACATTAAGAACCATACCATGAGATCCTCGTCCCATTTGTGCTGTAATCCCTTTTCTAGACCCAAAAGGCGATTCCTCAGCACAACACAAATCTTAGTTTCGTCAGAGTCTGGGAACTCCACAGTCTTCATCTTCCAGTCTATTTTCGGGTTGTACTGCTCCAACCAGGGCAGTCCCAAAATAAGATCCTGATCGCCGAGATTGGTAATGTAAAACCAATCAGTCATTTCTTTTCCTTTGATGTTAATCGGCAGTAGGCATCTTTCAGTAATTTCCCCTTCAGTATTCTCGGATCCATCAACGTTTCGTACTTTGATCGTTTTCTTTAATGGAATTCGTTTAAGGTTTGCCGCTAGTCAAGAGTGAATGAATCATCCTTCTGCTCCTGAATCAACCAGCACTTGGATTTTGATGGGTTTGCTCATCATGATAGAAGTTGGTAGTGAAATGGTTTTATTCATAGTAGACTTTACAATGATTGCTTGTACTTCTATTGTGTCGTTATCAGGGTTAGTAACCATCGGGGTACGTCCTGTCATCAAAAATCCTCATCTGTGTCCATTAATACTTTGATCTGTTCTTCATGGGGTAAATTCTTTATCAGGGCACATATCTTCGTGTAACTCTCCCTGTCTTCTGGCTCAGACTGTTCTTCTTCTTCTTCGCTTCCATCACCTGTTGTGGTGTTCCTTATGGAGCAGTGGTTGAATCGGTTCCCCTTTCCTTTACCCTTTCCTTGTTTGCTTCCTCCTGTCTTTTTCTGTCCTTTCCGCTGTGAGCAGTCTCGTGATTGATGTCCTGTTTTATGACATATGAAACATAATCCTTCTTTGAAGTGCCATTCTCATTCGTCCTTCGTCATACCATTGATGGATATCATATCAACATCCATGGCATTAGGGTCCCATCGTCGTGATTGTCCCTGTCCCTTGTTTGTGTGATAGGGTAGTCCTGTTAAGATAGTGGTTCTATTCCTTGCATTACTGGCATGTAATACATAATCATACCAGTCTTTGAGGGTGGTGGGATTAAACATCATTACTTGTCATATGACTTCTCCTGGGAGTCCTTGTGTGTATAATGGTATGGTGGCAGCGTCTTCTGTAATTCTGGCTTGTCGGATTAATTCTTTAAACCGTGAGGTGTATCCGGTTATGGACATCTTCTGCTTCTGTAATTTGTAGATCTCGGTGATAGCTGTTCCTGGACTATCGATTTCTCCCCAATTGTCTAAGAACTCCATTCTGAAGTTCTCATAATTCTCCCATTTCGTTGGTGTGGCTTTGTATTCCTCCATTTTATTGTTTTTCCATCGTTTAGCTCAGTCTCCACACAATAGCAATATAAACAATATTTTGTCTTTATCAGCGGTGTATGTCTTTATTAATTCGAAGTAGATTTCGCAGTTTGTAATGAAATCAAGCGCTTCATTCCGGTCGCCAGTAAATGCTTTTGGTGTGGGAGCTTTCATTGTTGGATTGGTAGTGTCGGCCATTTCTACTTCTGGTGGAGTTTGTGGTGGAGGTGGATTGTCTGGGGGTCCTGGTGGGGGTGGAGTCGGAGATCTCAGTGGTGGTGTTGGACTTTTACGTGGAGGTGGGGTCTTTGGTGAGTCTTCTTTTGGTTTAACTGTTTGTTCTGACTCAGTCCTACTAATCAGTAGTAGTGTCGATGATGACGCGATGGCAAGTGTGGGTAAATGGGGGAAGTCACTAGGATTGTGAAATGATTTCTCAGATCCTGATTCAATCGGTACTCGGTAAGCTTTTCCTTTCTTTGGGTGCAGCTGTTCTATGGGCAGATGCTGTTCTTTCTTTCCTGGTTCCCAATGCGGTCCTACGAATTGTTTGTCCTCGACAGGAGAATAGGTATCGGTATCCTGGAAGTGGTAATACCAACAATTGTTCTGGTGGTCAAAGTGGAGGTATAGGCGGTTAAGAAAGTAAGTGTTGTTATGGAGAACTGCAGAGTTAGGCAGTCTCGAGAATCATTGTGGAATCCAAAACTTATTAGATTCAATGTGTGTACTGTCCTTGTATTTCCAGATGTTGTCTCTCATGTCCAATTCAATGACAGCACTATCGAGGGTATACCTGTTGCCAGAGTGTTGTTCTGCTTTATTTGGAGGGGGTGCGGGGATTTTTCGTAGTAGAAAGGAAATCTTGATGAGCGGTGCAGGTAACCTACGGGCCTGCTTTCCGGAAGTTCGGATAGGTTATTGACTTGATAGTCAAACCAGTTAAGTTTGACTTTAAGTGTTATAATGGAGAACACTTAGTATTACTTGGACTGACAGGGCTTGTGGATCACCAACAAGTCCAGCATTGACAAGTGTCGAATACCAAATGTATAGCTCAAGGAACTCATGCACTAAGACTAAGTACACGAGAGTGAGGATGATCAGATGCAGCGTGATCAGAGATCAGCCTTGAGATGGACAATGATCGTGTTATGGTTCTATGGCTTAGAATCACCTAAGTTGAACTTAGGTCTAACTACTGTACATCGGGGTCCTTATATACTAGTAGGACTGTATTGTAACAAGAGTAAAGAGAACATAAGAACACGTACACAATGACGTGTATGAATCAACGATGATATCATATGGAAGGTGATGGAAGGAAGTGACATAGGGGTGAGGTCATGAATACGTCATAAGTAAGAATGTAGTCCGAGGGGATAAACGGAGAGTAATGAAAAAGTAAAAGTACATACAGCATAAACGTCCTGAACTCATATAACTGTAACAATCAGCAAAATTTAAACTTGTAGGAAAAGATGCAACTGGTGTTTTCTTGAAGTTAATAGCTTTATGGCCAAGGTTATTCTTTGAAGGGGATGATGGACTGGGAGCTATTAATCATGTTCAATGAGCATCAATAATTCTAATAATGTCAAGAAACTTACATGTCACACTTGTGAAACTGCTACTGCCATATCCTTCTCCTCTCATAGAAAACACTAAACTTCCCTCATACAGTTGGCCTACATACTTGGTAACATCTAACACTCCTCCAATAAATGCACCAGCCCTCTCGTATTCTATCCCAAAGGGGCATAACAAAATCTGTTTTAGCCTATAGTTTCCTGTTGTCAAACTGGTTCCAGCTGAGATAAGCTGGCAAAGGCTAATGATACCAGTAGTAAGGAAAACAGCAGGCTGCTTTTTGAAAAGTGAACTGGATAATGAGATATGATCACCATCACGTTGGACCAAGGATAAAGGGATGTGTGACAGGTTGACAAAAGGTAAACTTTGGGTGAAATGTATAGCAAATCTGAAGTGCCTGCAAAAGCAATATTAGTATCTTCTTGTCAATATGTTTATATATAAACACACCTTAAGACATGAGGGTCATCCTTTGTTTCTAGCACTCCCCAGACCAGGGAGTATTCCTCTGTTCCATGGCTACCCTTAAAGAATGACTGCATTTCTTGGTATCTAAATATAAATAAAGATTATCAAAAGAGAATAAAATGTAGGTGAAGCACATACAGATGATCAGGTAATGTGGTGTAATCAGCACACAATTTAGGATCTTGCTTCTCCAATGGCATCAGTTCAGTTACAGTGGGCTCCACATCTTCTTGATTATCATAATCAGAGTCAACAGGAACGTCCATAGTATCCAGGTACAATTTTCTTTAAAACAGAATATGAGAACTTCAAATTCAAGACTAACATAACATGTACATGCTATGGGTCTCTTTGGTATCAATATCAAGTGATTTATCCCCTCTATATCCATTAGTTAGTAAGATCTGCTTCATGGTGGCCAAAACATTTTACCTTGCTGGCACCCTTAGAAGACATTTTCAGCTCCTTATCAGATTCAGGCCATTCATACATATCAACTCTAGGTTCTTGTTTCATCTTCCCCTTAGATTTCACAGCCGTGGCATTATCCAATTCATCAGAAATTTCAATAAACTGTAGATGTTTTCTTTCCCTTCCCAACAGGTGATTTCTGGTTATTGGAAAGCCTGTTGGATAAAAAAGATTAAAATGATTGAGATAAATAAAATATGATATTAATGATACCTTTCACTGGCATGGTCAGATTTGACATTGTCCTCCATATATGCAACCTTTGCTGAGGGTTTAGAGCTATAATTGTATAGTGATATATTTGCATGCATGATAGAAAATCAGAAACTTACACTTGTTTCCCACTGATTATTTCGTTGAGCTTGGGGGAACCTTTCATTCATAGTTTTTTACGAGTATGCCCTTGTTCTTCATTCCTATAATAAAGATGCATGAACATAATCTGAAAACATAAATATATCACAAACCATGACTCATCTTCTCCATCCTCTTTCTTTATGTTGCATTTTGGCAGAGATTTTTTTTGCAGGGATCTATGGTACTGATAAAACACACAATGGAGCTGGACAAAAATGGGCCAAACATACAACTTAGATTTAGGGGCAGGAGTAGCTAACAGTAATTCTTCTGATTCCGAAGAGCTTTGGTTTACAGGCACAACCCTCTTCCTAATAATTGGTGTCAAATAAAGATAATCAGCATCTAATTTAATGCTGGAACCACAGCAACTTACTTTCCCTTCAAATGCGATGACATCTTCACAAATAAGCAAAATGAAAGTAACAGTGAAAGTAATAGACAAGATGATAATGGCAATGAAAAAAGTGTAAAAGAGAATGAAAGTATGGCACCCTTAGACAAAGAACAAAGCTTATATGCATTGTCAGATACATTCTACGGAACTACTGTCATGGTCAGAATGGGGTATAGACTTAAAGTAGATAGCCCTGTGAATTTATGCTGGCTCAAGAGCCAAGAGGAACATATTGAGTATGGCATAAGAATGTTGTCAATGCATTTCACAGATCTACCCTGACAAACAATGATTTATGGGTCTTTTGCCCCTGAATTGTGCAGGTGCTTGCAACACTGGATACAAATCTGTACAAACAAGTGGCAGTGACAAACACACACCGTCCCTTCACTCTGCCACCTTCAGTAGCATGAGCACTACCTTTTTGACTACTAATCCTCTTAGTCTTCAAGTTCTGTACAGAGAGATTGGCAAGGGAACCATTCCCTCGCTGCCAGGTCCTTGTGATGTATAATTGTGATGTATCACACATCACATGCATCACAAGCAATGCCCCTTAGTATGCCAAATACAAGGGCCATCTTGTGAAAGGTCTCAGACTTGCTGCTTGCAGCCCAGTGTACAACTGCACAAACTTGGAGAAGACTAAAATTAGTATGGTGTGAAACAGTGAGGATAACAAATAATATACCATGATACATACCATCTACCAGAGCTCAGAGAAGACTAAAATTAATATAGTATGAAACAGTGAGGATAACAAATAGTATACCATGATACATATCATAACAAACTAGAATACAAGCTCATTGTGACAACTGCAAGTATGATGCCACTTCAGCACCCTTGCAGCTCCAATATTAATAATGACATCAAACTTGGATCATGTGTTATGTGTACCTACCAGTGTTACCAATACCATTACAGGGGAATAGCAGGGGTATACTCCCATTGATCCCTACCAACACATGATCTTATAATGCACTAGTCTATTAGCATAATAATGAGTGCTCAAGCTGGCATCCTTAAGAATTATCATATTGATATATTGCTGCAATAGAGAACCATCAAATCTGCATATTTTTGATGCTCCTACTTCTACACTGTAAATTGACATGGAGGAGAATATCAACACAAAGCATATCCAAGCTAGTATGAAATTCTTTACCTATAATATATACAATAATATAACAATATGTCAAATAAAGGTGAATGGCTTGAGCAATTGGCAATTGAGAGAGTGCCTATCCAGCACACAGGCACCCAATTAGCAGAATTAACCTGTGTAAGTCCAAACCTTGTTACAGTTATATGAGTTCAGGACGTTTACTGTATGTACTTTTACTTTTCTTACGACACTCGGAACCCCTCGGACTACATTCCTACTTATGACGTATTCATGACATCACCCCTACGTCACTTCCTTCCATCACCTTCCATATGATATCATCGTTGATTCATACGCGTCATTGTGTACGCGTTCTTATGTCTTCTTTGTTCATATTACGATATAACCCTAACAGTATATAAGGACCCCGAATGTAGTAGATAGAACCCTAAGTTCGACTTAGGTTGTGTAACCCAGACCGCGTTATCCGATTCATCTCAAGGCTGATCTTAGTATCACGCTGCATCTGATCATCCTCACACTCGTGTACTTAGTCTTAGTGCGCGAGTTCATCGAACTATACATTTGGTACTCGGCGCTTGTCGACGCTGGACTTGTTGGTGATCCATGAGTTCTGTTAGTCCAAGTAGTACTAAGTGTTCTCCATTATAACAAACCTCTTGCCTATATTATGTGCCAATTTTTGCCTCCTAGCCAAAAAACTGGATGTCATCATACCATGTTTACCAATCTAATACTTGCAGTAAAACATGGCATATTGTTCATGCAACAGACAACATTGAATTGGTTAACCCAGAAGAGCTGGAAGAACTTGTTGTCAATATTCAAGGCATCATATGGAAACATGACTTGCCACCATTCACACAACAGATTCAGTTAGTACCAAAGACATTAGTTCATAATAAAATTCATAACCAATATTGAGCAACAGATGGACTAAGAATCACATATTACACTATCTAAAGCAAAGTGTTACACTTACTGGATATGGCACTGCTACTTTTGAAAGAGGTATCCAAACTGTATTGGATGTTCATGCTTTCTTTGACTGAAACATACCAGCAAACAAGCTAGAAGCATGTACAATAATTGAGAAATGCGACATGGCACTTGGCATGTAACTGATACTTCACACCCTGAAAAGAAGCAACGAATGAAGCTGAAGTTACGCTTACATCAGATGTAGATCCCAATGGCATTTTAGCAGGATATGCTGGAAACCAATTTGTTCATTGTGAGCAGAATGTTGTGAAATACTATCATTGAAAAACAGTACAAGGAGGGGCAATAAAGTATGTCATCATGCTCAATTTTTTATGGAGAAAATGTTGAAATGCTGTCCAATGCCATCAGATATGAAGCTATTCTGCCAGTCAGATTCCACATTGGGGATATTGTTGAAGTGAAAGCAACGTTAATGTTGATCCCAATCCAACAAGGTTGCATTAAGTTAATGGCAGTTCTTCAAAGTCTTACATTATTAGATACATTGTTTGCACAGGTATGTACTAAGAGCATAATCACAACACATATTAATAACTAGGCTTTATAAAATCCCAGACCCCCATGTTACTCACATCAAACATTCATATAAAGAAACTTATGCAGTCATCAAGAAATCCACTCAAGCAATCCATTGGATATGATGATGAAGAGAATTCAACAAAGCCAGAGAAAATAGTGACAGAAAATAGCAGCTTAGTGACTCTGAGTCAGGCTAGTTCTAGCAAAACCAACCCAAATGATGAAGAGTTGGTGGAAGAACCAATGGTGTATTGAAGGCAATGATTATATTATTATGTAAGTTCCATACCTCTGGCAAGATCAGGTCAGCTGCTAATGCTGTTGCCCTCTGTAATTTATTATTGTTCAGATATGTATGATGATGTTTTATACATTACCAGATACTCCACATCCCCACTCACTCTGTGGGAACCAGAGCAGATGTACGATACAAAGGGCCAAACACATCCACTTGTTCTATTCAGTATCATATGGTATATAGTTAACTTGCTACTGTAGTGCGCCGAGTTGGCTGACCCAGGAAATAAATCCAATTTCATAAGTAGGAGCACTTGCAGTCAGGCAGTTGATACAATACTAGCCCCGGTTCTGAGCTGTAGTGAAGCAAAGGTATCAGCCTTATATTGGCCCCATTTGTGCAAGTTTTGTAATGCTCCCCAAGGGGTTACATGCCATTGCCAAGCAGGGCCAAACAATTATGATCGCACCCTGTGTCAAACATTTAATCACAGCCTCAGACTTGCTGCTTGGCAGCCCATACTTGCCAAGTGAGACTATGGTCCATGCCTACCATTCACCATCATTCTGAGTGCCATTGCTGTTGTTGTCAAGTATGAAGCAGGGCATGACAGAATGGCATGGGTGACTCCAGTCATGTCACCACAATTTACTAGGCCATAACCATTCTGAACACCCTATTACATAATGTGGACAGTGGATGGTGGTGTCAGAAGAATGGATTATTTATCTGCTGGGAACTTACCAATTACTGAGTCTTAAAATGTACCAAAGTTCCCACAAAACTCAATTGATTGGTAATAAATCAATGAATTATTTATTTGCCCAGAATGTTCTGGTATCTTAACTAGTGTTACAAAATCCCCTGCAACTCGCCAACATAAGACCAAGTCTCATTTCATTTGACCTTGGAATTCCTCACACCCAATCAGCTCTGCACCTCACTCCCAAGGACAAGTCCATCTCTCCCTCAGTCTCAGACCCCCCATTGGAATTTCACCATCAAAACACTCTGATACCCATCTACAACCCCAACCTACTCCCTTTTTATGACCCCCAACATCTCCCAATTGATGACAATATTGACTTCACTGACAAAACATGGTACACTTCTGCCTATATGGGCATCCCCTACTCCTATATCACATTGGGGCTCTCCCACAACCCCTGATTCATCAGAATTGCCCCAAACACCAGACAACTTTGCTTCACCAACAATAAGAAGACCTTAGGAGTCCTCATTGCAAAAGTGGAAGGAGCCATTGCCACCTGAGTTCATGAAGAACATGAACCTTAGAGAGGAGATCCTGTTATGATGATTATGCATTTTACCTGTATGTTTCATCCCCTATGCCACCCCCTGTTTCATCTTTGGACACACATTTCATGTTCCTGTACATACCTCCTAGCTCCCCAGTTTTACATCTGTTCCAACTCCTGTTTCATGTATGTTATGTATCTTTATGTGCATGCTTGTGTTGTTTACTACCAAACACCCCCAGTGCCTATATAAACCCCTAAGTAGCACTTGTAGTTCCTTAGCTTTGCAATAAAGATCCACATCACTGCCACACATCAGAACCTGAGTCTTCACTCACCTTCTGATCCTTGGCCCTGATTATCTCACCCTCCTCACTGAACCTTTGTCTCCAAGACCACCCACCACCCTCTTGTTGATGTCCTTCATCTAGGACCACCTTCACCTTCACTACCACCTTGTGCTCAGACTCGATGTCTTAACATAATTAATCACTCATTATATTACTATGACCAATAAGATATGATTTGTAGATTAAATAAGCTGATGATCTAGAATGATCTACAGTTGTGGACAATCAAAGTCCAATCTTTTTATTCTGAGAGAATGGCTTGTGGAAACCTTCTGATTTTACAGGATCATGTTGACATAGTGAAAAGGAGTTGATTTAGCATTTTTTCATCACTTCAATGACCCTTCTGTTTCCTCACAACCCATGCTGCAGCCTAGCCTGTTAGCCCATTTCTATAGGCATCAATAAATCTCCATGATTGATTAATAAACCTTTGAATGACTTCAGGAGGACATCCATCAAGAACCTCAAAAGCTTTCTCTTTTGCCATAGCAAAGTTTTCTTTTGGTGTTTGTTGATATCTGTATTTGCACCACCCCCAGTACTTAGCATTTAATTAGGTAATAGCCTTCAGTTAAAGAACAGCTCTGGACTCACCATTTCAATTGGGTTCAATTTACAGTGAAACATCAGCAAAATGATACACTCATGGCCCTTCTCTTTGATCATCAGCTCTAACATGGAAGGAAATCTTCTTGCTGTGACAACAACCTAGCCATGCAGCAGTTTTGGCTCTCAAAAGGACAAACAGGTGAACATTTGGCTTTCATCCCTGAAACATTTCTGCCAGGCATTGAGATGTATAAAGTGTGAGTTGTGACAGGTCACAGGTATGTGATTGCAAAACTTTGGGATTTATTCATGAATGATAGGCTCATGGAATTCTTAATTTGTTTTCAGAATCATATTTAGATACTTAAAAGGAAGCACCCAGCTATTTTTTCATGATTTTTGGAGCAAATTTGGGGGGATGGCCAATTTTTGGGGGTAAAAAAAAAAAACATTGAAATTCAACAATTGGCTTGTGTAAATCTTTTCATAATAATCCTAAATAGCCTATTATACAGTAATAAACATACTCTGATAATTCATGAAGCCACAGAAATGAAATGGGAAAAAAAGCAGACTTTGATTGTCCACAACTGTAGAATGATTAGTCAGTATATATTATTAGCAGCAATGCACAGTCACTGTATCTATTATTAGCTACAAGTAATACAGTATAAAAGGAGGGACATTTCACTGTACCTCCTAAGTTCCTCACCCATATTGCAGCAGTTGTAAACAACATAACACTGCAACAAGCTTAGTAAGCAAGTTTTATTTATATCTATCACATGCTGTGGTCCACTATTTTTAACAAGGTAAGCATGGACCCATTCTTTGCTTTAAATATCTAACTCAGGTTCTGTTGCTGTTCCCAGATTACACCTTACTAGTATATGAATATGTTAATGTCAATTGTTTAGTCCTCAAAATCAAGAGATCCTTTGAACCCAAGAAGGCAGCACTAGTCTCCTCAAGTACATGTCCTCCCTTGTTGCTTTCCACAACTGTACCCAACCCACTCCCTTTTGCACAGCCTAGTGTACATGTACTTCACCCTCTGCTGCTCCAACCCACACAAACAGCCAACTTCCATGAACCTGTCCCAATTTTCTCCCAGGATGACATGTCCAGCACAACCATGAGTTGTGTTTGACACTGAGAAGGCACAAGACAGTAGTATAATTCTCATGTGTTATAGTTATTATTATAGTCCAAGGTATATAGTCCTGGGATTCAACACTTGAATTAATTCAATAATGGCCTCAAAGTAGACTATGATCTACTTAAGCAAAGAAGTCCAAAACAATTTTTACTCATCAGAGACAGGTAGTCGAAAATAACATCAACAAAGAAACTCCAGAAACCAACAGAATACCTCCCAGTCCTGCATGAATATCAACAGCACCATTCTTGGAACCCGATGTAGCCGATGCATGTCCAGAACCGCTAGCGGTGCCAGTCGCATTAGTAGTACCTGCCGTGCCGCTCGCTGAGGCTGATATAGCACGCGGGAGCTTGCTAACAACACCCCAAGCAGTGTTTGTGTTCGCGGCGGCCGAAGATGGATTATAAAGGAAGTATGAGACGGTGCCAGAGGACGAAAGTTGTACGAGTGCCGTTGTGGAGGCAAAGTACGTGGCACCGGTATCTTTAATAGTAGGTCCCTTTAGCGTTTGTGTAGTATTCGTCTGAATATATAAATATAAACGTTTCCTCAATAGACTTAACTTTTGGAACGTACCTCAACGTTTATCACATAGGTCGCAGACCCGTCGGAGGGGATGAAAGCAAATTCCTGTTGAACCTGAGTAACCTCAGTACACAACCACAGATTCCTTTCAGAAAGTAGCTCACCCCTGAATCTTGGAAAAAAGATGTTGCTTGCCCGTAAGTATTTGGGAAATTACCGTAAGATTGAGGTTCGGGTTGCAGATAGGAAACTAAACACCTGAGCAAAACAGAATAACCAACGAACAAAAACTCACAGTGTATGACAAAAATTCTCGCGCTTCCATTTGGTAGGCCAGGTACGTTAAGGAAGTGGACATGATTTTGGGCAAGAGCCATGACGGGTACGTAGTCCGACGTGCCTAGATCGGGGTGTTGAACATCGTTCCAAGGGATGGGAGTAGAGTTGGCTGCCTTGAGAAGGCCCATGTCCAAAGAATACAGGTCCCCTTTGGAATACGCGTCTAGAAGAGGTGAGGGCTCATGAGACGAGACAAACAAAGTGTTGTGTTAAAAATGGCCTAACAGAAAACATTCGTGTCGTGATCGAGGATGGCATCAAACGACGTCGGATCGAAATTCCCCGTAGTTACCGTCTGGGTAGACCAAGATTTTGCGGTAGCATCGTAAATATATACTGCAGACGGGCTGCCCGAATCGGCGCCCATAATGTAAATAGCATTTGTGTACTGGACGAAGAAGACGTGATGAGTTAGTTCAAACCATACGACTAGTGGGACGCACCTGAGAAAGATAGCAAGTTGTATTGGCACCGTTAAATGGACTAGCTTGCATAGATTAACATCTATTTATATGCATACAACGAGGTGGGATCCAACTCACGGCCGCCCAGAAGTAGTAGTTATATCCGTTGCTTGGCCTGTAAACAACAAACTTAAATATAAACATCTATTTCTTGTCAATTCACAGCTCACATACCAGACGTCCAGGTGTCTTGAGTACCTGCATTATAGT
>QFEO01003507.1:0-24080 GCA_003316615.1 Amanita pseudoporphyria
TCGTGTTGGCTTCGTAGAAGGGTATTTATAGTGTAGCGCTCCCGTGTACTTTGCATCGTCTTGTTTTTTTGTGCATTATATTAGTAAATAAAGCAATCCTCGAATATAGATATACAGGCATCGGTGGATAGCGCCATTCATTCCGTGAGTACATCCGCCCCTGCCTCCGTGATAAGAACCATATGCTCGGCTTGAGCGCTACGAGCACAATTCTGCAGAATAATTTTTTTTAAAAAAAAAGACCGGATAAGGGGATGTATAACCACATACGTCTGTGGAAGTGGTCCAGCCATCAGGAAAGATCCAACCTCTGGGATGAGTTCCTTGGACAATACACGGCTACAGAGCGTGCTGAAATGTAGCCAAGTTCAGAACGATGAATAATATATGCTTACTTCAATAGTGAAACAATCTCCGGGAACCATGACGCCTGGCTCTTCGTTTACTGTATGACGAATCATTTTCAAGTAAACTCTTTTTTAGAACTTGTTGGTATCCTACCATCGTGAATGATCCATGGCGGCTTATGAAAGTCAGTACCGATGCCATGTCCGGTAAATTGAGGGGATATGGAAAAAGGAATATTTTCATCGGGCCGGGGCCGGTATACAATATCGTGTATAGCTTGTCCGATGTGTTTAAATGGCTGTCCTGGCCCACACGCCGATATTCCGGCGCGCAGGGCAAGATTGGCCAATGTTACGAGGGATTTGCCTTTTACGTCCTATTGAAACTGTTAGATTGGATTGAAGTTGAACCATGAGAAGGCGCATACAACGTCACCGACGAGGAATGTCTGGGATGTATCGCCGTGGAAACCATTGAGGTAGACGGTAATGTCAATGTTGATGATGTCCCCGTCTTCTAAAGGCCGACTAAGGGACTATTAGGCGTACGTAGCACCGCATGGAGTCGACACGTACTCGTCTGGTATTCCATGGGCTATTATATTGTTCACACTGAGAAAGAACAATTAATTTCCTGTTTCTGAAGCAAGGTCAGAAAGCCTTACCTTGTGCAACAAGATCGAGGAAAGCCAGAATAAAGCAGGGGAGATGGGTAGGCAGCGTGAGCGATGATGAATTCGTGAATAGCTGTATCTATAGCGTTTGTCGTCACACCAGCCTTTCTGATTCCTCAACGAATAGTGCTTTTGTTCCCCGTGCATTCCTTGATACGCACCTGAACTAACGACCCGGCATACTCCCTCACTTTTCTCGCCAACTTCGCTGCTTCGCGGACACGAACTTCAGATTCCCCTCCCAGCGTAATCCTTCCACCGCCGTGTGTTTGCACCTCGTCCACAGGCCTCGTGCCTTCGATACGCGTCTCAGTCGATGTTTCGACGTACGGGGGTTTACGTATATGACTAGGAACAGGACGCGGCTTGATATGCGAGACTCCAAAGACATAAGGTTCTGGTGGTAATATGACGCCATAATCACCAAAATCGGGTACGTCGTCGACAGAACTTATACTCGAACTACTGCGACTTGGGATTTTGAATCTTATCGCAGCCATACAAGCAGGCTTGAACCCGTCGAGCGGATGCGGTATACATCGCGCATACTTCCATAGGGGACGCAAAGTCATGTTGAAGGTGCAAGACGGAGCCTTCGGCCGTTTCCGAAAGATGTACTACTACAGGCAGACTAAGGCCTCAGGCTACTGCTATGGGAAGGCAGCCCAATCGTCATCTGACAGACGAACTTCAATGCCCAACGACTTCAAAGCAACCACCCTTTCCCTGTAAGCTTCTCTATTTTTTACACCAGGAAATCGAACCCGTTTCAAACCTGTGAATACCTCTCGCCAGTTGGTTACGTTCAGGAGCATGTCCGATACATTCCTCTGGCGAGCCTCTACCATGTCAAGCCACTCTTTTATACCATTGTTGCTGTCGTAAAGTGCCAACCCTGTGAGGAAACGCCCCAATTGTCCGCTCGCGATCTTCTCCCGAGTCTCGTCGTCCAATCTGGGCTCCCCGTCGAGCCACAGATCATGAATCATGGGCGTATCTTCAAGCACCTCCCTTACACGTAGAGAAAATTTACCAGGAACGAGTTTGATTTGCTGAAGCTGATCCAACTTGTAATGCCCTTTAATTATGCTATACGTATTGGCGGACCACGCATTGGGGGAATGTATCACGAGAGTTGTAAGTTTGGGAGTCGAAATAAGAGGAATAACGGTGTCCGGGTGCACATGTTGCAGTCGAATTAAAAAGGAACGCAAGTTAGGCAGTGTGACCGTCTTTAGTGGGTCTGTTCCAATGCCAATGATACGTAGACAACACCTCTCAAGTGATGGCATCTGGCTTAAAATATCGAGCCAAGATGAAAGGGGGATAAAGACAAAATGGCATTCCAGAACGCGCAAATGTTCCCATTGCAAATATGAGACCCTCGAGGGAACGTCGGACCCGTCCCAGAGATCATCTCGGTCGATTTTTATGGATCGTATTCGGCTAAAGAAAGGAGGCGCAATAATATTTGCCTTCCGTGGAAAGCTTGTTAATGTGATTGCGAGCTCCTCGATATCGAGTTCCAAAACAGACAAAGAGGACAATTGTTTGAGTGATAATGTAATGTCAAGCTTTTTCACCTGGTATGGTATTACAATGTCTTGCATGACTTTATGTACGTTATTGGTCCGGGGGGCCAGAGAGATCGAGTTGGTCAATAAGACCAAATCGAGCTTCACATCTATGGGATAGCCTGCCGCTCGAGATACCCACGCCTTGTAGGCGAGAATGACACGGTTGTAATCCAGCTCAAGTGGCCACACGCAGACCTCGCTCCATAATTCCATCGTATTCAACGCGACCTGACGCCACGTCGAACACACGTGTGATATGACGACTTGACGAGGGGGGCCATAATAAGGTATCCAGATCGGCTTGGCATTGTACCCACAACAACAGAGGATGAATATGTAGCTGAGGATCTCATTAGGAAAGTTCCCTAGTGGTGACTTGTAGTAGGCAGAACGTTCGAATTCGGTATTACTCTGTTGTTCTACGGCTCTCCAGCTGATATCGACCTCGCTGGTGGCTAAAGAGGTCATCTGGCTAGTGTACATTGTAAGTAGCATACACACTGCTTCACAACCGTACCTACAATACCAAGGTAGAGAATCTGTCTTGATGTCAAGACTCGAAGAGGAGGCGCTCGCGGGAAAATGATCGGGTCACGGTCACGCGACGTCCGCTCTAGATCTCCAAAGGACTCTTCCTCCAGGAGCAGTTTTCTTCACGCTGTACTGACCTCCACGCACTGTAATTCCCACTAACTAATCTAAAAACTCTTCACTCGCCGTTCTGGCATCAAAATATCGTCATCTTTCCCTTGCAGCCTGTTTGATGGTCTTTTCGGCTAAATCTACTGTTTGTACACTTCCGAACCTTGTATTAAATTACCATCCGCCGTCTAGCTCAGTTTTGGGAAGGTTGTCGAAGCCGTTCCATGGTATTCTAATGCAAATCGCGTATTTCCGCTCAAGGCATGGTCGTAGTCTCGCGCGACGGCCAAAGGCTCTAAAGGCAGAGGCAATGGTGGAGGCGACACTTAATCTCGTTATTGATGCGCTTCAGATCGTATTTGCCTCTGCGCGGACGAGAAGGGATGTCAAGCTTGACAGAGATATGGAGTTGCTCGTGGCCGTGTTTGAACAGTGCACTCGGAAAGATTTGAACCCCTCATCGACGTTATGGCTTGCTCGGTGTCAAGAAACGGATGTGATCCGGACTAGTTTGGATCTCTACAGCCACATTGATTTGGTTGGCCTCTCGGACCTGCCTCTTCTCGTTTCCCGCAAGCAGCCTTTATATGTCCCGCATATTCTACTTTTCCATATGGCATTAGTGAGCAATCCAACAGCAGCAGAACGGTTTGCGAGTGAAGGTGTTTTGGTGGCGTACAGTAATAACTGGATCAGCGCGGCAATTAGTGGCGGGTTAGTTGACGTGGCAATTCCAGAGCTGCCTGGCGAGCGTAGTCCTGCTCATAGCGGGTATTGCTCGATACTGGCCATCGTCGCGGCTGTTATCTCATCATTGGGTATCTGTCACCACTACTTTGATTCCGAGGCTGCCGGATTCGTTCAGCTGTACGGCAACCAGATCTCGCGAGCTTTGTCGTGGACCGTGGGGGATGCAATAACGTGGCCACTCATTGAAGAGATGGAGCAAGTCATTACCCTCTTCTATTCAATCGCGTCAAATACGCCTGGAAGATCGTTAAATACACATTCAGCCGTGGAGAAGATCCTGCGCGCGTTTACGACGAGTGGCCTCAAGCTACTTCAGCAGGTTAACTATGCCATCACACATCCCCACCATTTGGCGAGCCTTTTGGAGCCGGTGACATTGGAAGAGCGCACAGCGTTGGAGAAGGAGCAGAATAGTGTACAGGCTGAGCCTGATCCGTTGAAGCGACCACTGGTGCTCCAGCTTATTCATCGGTTGTTCAAGTTGTCAAGCGCACCTGAACTAACGACCCGGCATACTCCCTCACTTTTCTCGCCAACTTCGCTGCTTCGCGGACACGAACTTCAGATTCCCCTCCAAGCGTAATCCTTCCACCGCTGCGTGTTTGCACCTCGTTCACAGGCTTCGTGCCTTCGATACGCATCTCAGTCGATGTTTCGACATACGGGGGTTTAAGTATATGACTAGGAACAGGACGCGGCTTGATATGCGAGACTCCAAAGACATGAGGTTCTGGCGGTAATATGACGCTATAATCACCAAAATCGGGTACGTCGTCGACAGAACTTATACTCGAACTACTGCGACTTGGGATTTTGAATCTTATCGCAGCCATACAAGCAGGCTTGAACCCATTGAGCGGATGCGGTACACATCGCGCACACTTCCATGGAGGACGCAAAGTCATGTTGAAGGCGCAAGATGGAACCTTCGGCCGTTTCCGAAAGGTGTACTAGTACAGGCAGACTAAGGCCTCAGGCTAAAACAATACCATACCCCTGCTATGGGAAGGCAGCCCAATCGTCATCTGACAGACGAATTTCAATGCCCAACGACTTCAAAGCAACCACCCTTTCCCTGTAAGCTTCTCTATTTTTTACACCAGGGAACCGAACCCGTTTCAAACCCGTGAATACCTCTCGCCAGTTGGTTACGTTCAGGAGCATGTCCGATACATTCCTCTGGCGAGCCTCTACCATGTCAAGCCACTCTTTTATACCATTGTTGCTGTCGTAAAATGCCAACCCTGTGAGGAAACGCCCCAATTGTCCGCTCGCGATCTTCTCCCGAGTCTCGTCGTCCAATCTGGGCTCCCCGTCGAGCCACAGATCATGAATCATGGGCGTATCTTCAAGCACCTCCCTTACACGTAGAGAAAATTTACCAGGAACAAGTTTGATTTGCTGAAGCTGATCCAACTTGTAATGGCTTTTAATTATGCTATACGTATTGGCGGACCACGCATCGGGGGAATGTATCACGAGAGTTGTAAGTTTGGGAGTCGAAATAAGAGGAATAACGGTATCCGGGTGCACATGTTGCAGTCGAATTAAAAAGGAACGCAAGTTAGGCATTGTGACCGTCTTTACTGGGTCTGTTCCAATGCCAATGATACGTAGACAACACCTCTCAAGTGATGGCATCTGGCTTAAAATATTGAGCCAAGATGAAAGGGGGATAAAGACAAGATGGCATTCCAGAACGCGCAAATGTTCCCATTGCAAATATGAGACCCTCGAGGGAACGTCGGACCCGTCCCAGAGATCATCTTGGTCGACTCTTATGGATCGTATTCGGCTAAAGAAAGGAGGCGCAATAATATCTGTCTCCCGTGGAAAGCTTGTTAATGTGATTGCGAGCTCCTCGATATCGAGTTCCAAAACAGACAAAGAGGACAATTGTTTGAGTGATAATGTAATGTCAAGCTTTTTCACCTGGTATGGTATTACAATGTCTTGCATGACTTTATGTACGTTACTGATCCAGGGGGCAAAGGAGTTCGAGTTGGTCAATAAGACCAAATCGAGCTTCACATCTATGGGATAGCCTGCCGCTCGAGATACCCACGCCTTGTAGGCGAGAATGACACGGTTGTAATCCAGCTCAAGTGGCCACACGCTGACCTCGCTCCATAATTCCATCGTATTCAGCGCGACCTGACGCCACGTTGAACACACGTGTGATATGACGACTTGACGAGGGAGGCGATAATAAGGTAACCAGATCGGCTTGGCATCGTACCCACAACAACAGAGGGTGAATATGTAGCTGAGGATTTCATTGGGAAAGTTCCCTAGTGGTGACTTGTAGTAGGCAGAACCTTCGAATTCGGTATTACTTTGCTGTTCTACGTTCCTCCAGCTGATATCGACCTCACTGGTGGCTAAAGAGGTCATCTGGCTAGTGCATGTTGTAAGTAGCATACACACTGCTACATAACCATACCTACCATACCAAGGTAGAGAATCTGTCTTGATGTCGAGACTCGAAGGCTAATACGAAGGGCGCTTGTGGGAAAATAATCGTGTCACGGTCACGCTACACCCATCCTCTGGCAACAGTTTTCTTCACGCTATGCCGACCTCCACGCGCTGTAATCCCCCTAACTAATCGCAAAACTCTTCACTTGCTGTTCTGGCATCGAAAATACCGTTATCTTTTCCTTGCAGCCCGTATAACGATCTTTTCGGCTAAATCTGCTCTTCGTACACTTCCGAACCTTATATTAAATTTGTATCCAGTCCAGTTATACTTTTCAAAGTGCCTTTGGGGAGAAATACCAACAGCTGCATTACTTGACGTATACATCGGTCGTTTTTATTTTTTAGCGTTGATATCTAAGCTACATAAGTATGATTCTACAAACGTGATATAAATATTAATACATTATAGTTTTGCGATCATACACTCCGAGCCAAGGCGTGATGTACGCGCCGTAGATGAAGTATGAACAGAACGAACGAAACTGAACATGCACAGATTAATATGACCTGCACGACCCTCAATTGATTTACTTGGCTGCCATCCCCGCCTTCGTTCTCCGCCACACCTGGATACACAGCAGCTGTGGCTAGGGGAATAAGTAATGTCACAATACTCCTGGCCATCCTATGAATTAATAATTTATCAGATTAACGGAATCCTGTACCAGGCTGTCCAAATAGACGGGACTGAAAAAAGGTCCCAGATAGTCCAAGACCAAAAACTCAAGTTGGCCACATCCTGGTCATACTGGTGAATCGCATGGGTCACTTAAAACATCTTAGAAAAACAGGAATACAAACATCAGGGCGACCCGAGAAATAGATGATCAGAATACTGGAGCAAATTAAGCCCATGGAAGCTTGTGCTAATGAGCAAGGTATGAAAAGCCGGAACATAACACTCGTCTGGGCGTATTGTTTGAATAGAGTAATCATCACCCTATGATGTATGATGATGTGGTTTCCAGAGAATGTTTAAGAGCACCACTTACGCAATCAAAAGACCATCAACATATCGCACAGTTTTCCATACGCCAATGACCCTATTTAAACCTAAAATTTAAGTTAGATTGGCTTCTAAGCAACAGAAGGAATGTAATCACCCAATCCAGAATCTTCAAAAGCAAGTGACTCGTGGAAACGTGGTATTTTGAACGTAAGGACCGTAAATAGAATGTTGCTCAACAAACTGGAAAAGAGAAAATTTAAGCGCCAACGGCTCGCACAGGTTGGCCTGTCAGTCCGGTATGTGGGAGTAGCATTGACTGCAGTGCTTTGGTTTTCAGATGTCGTAGTACGACTTTGGACGTCCCCAATTTCCTGTAGGTCAGTTAGCAGTATTTAGGACCAGCCCGCGATCATGGTCAACGTACGACGTGAATCTCGGTAAATGTTCCACAGACGATAGTAAATTTATGTGCATCCTTGAAGAAGCCTGTAGTATAAGCACTCATGGAAAAAATGTGCGATGAAAGCTGGTATAGCGATAATAGAATGTGCGCGCGGTGGTAACGAGACAAAATGAAAGATACTTAGTCTCACGCAAGCATTGAACAACTTCTGATCGAAACAACACAGCAATTCATGCGGACTATCCGCGGTAAGTTTGTCAACATAGCCTCAGGAGTTCCCTTAACTGAGTATCCTATATGCGGATCTATGCACGGATATTTGCTCATTAATAGCTGAAATTCGTAAGCTTGAACCCGAAGCACCTGGGCGTCCGTCTTTGCGTCCCCAGCCAAACCATGAACTGCTCGAATTGGAAGCTAGTTTGTCATCGATAAGAATAACAGGTTGTGCAAAGTCCGTGTGGTAACTTCGGGAAATCCCGAACGATGGTATGCCAAAATATCTCACGATCGAGTCACTTCGAGGTACTCAAAATGATCAGAAAATTAGGTGAATAAATAATACTTTAAAGATTGACTATCGTTATTCATTTTCTTCCAGTTTTCGTTACTGGCAATGCGAACAAGCTCAAAGAAGTGAGAGAAATCGTTAAGCCTTATCACATCGAGATTGAGGCACAAAATTTTGATGGTATGTCTTTCGAAGACTAGCTTTTTCTCGCTCATCACATGTGAAAGTACCTGAGATCCAAGGAACAACTCAGGAAGTAGCCATCGCCAAATGTCGTGCCACTGCTGAGCACGTTAGTGCGTTCTTAATAGAAAGATCATTATGTACAACTGATAGCGCGGGTTCATAGATTGGCGGACCATGCGTAACAGAGGACACCGCACTCTGCTTCAAGGTACTTAATGGTCTTCCAGGTCCTTACGTCAAATACTTCATGGCGGCTGTCGGTCATGATGGACTGAACGCCATGTTGGTTGGTTTTGATACGAAGGAAGCCACAGCTATATGCACGTTCGCCTATTCCGCAGGGTCCTGGTATATATCCCGAAGTTTTGGAAAGAAAAAATTCATAGAGCTGACTATTGCACTATTTTACAGGAACTGAGCCAATCTTATTCGAAGGTCATACAGAAGGCACAATCGTTTCCGCTCGAGGCCCAAAAGTTTTTGGTTGGGATGCTGTGTTCGAGCCTCTTGGCACTGGAATGACGTCAGAGTCTTTCTTCGTAATGTATTGTCAAGTGATTAAACGTCTTTATAGATATGCTGAGATGCCATCGGAGCAAAAACATACGCTTTCTCATAGGTCAAAAGCATTAGCCAAATTGCGAGAGTACCTCTCTGCACATTAGGCACAGCAGCTGATGTGAATTAATTGCGAAGGTCAGGCCCAGGAGTCAGCCATTTCGGAACAAGGATCTCGTGGGAAAGTGATCGAGTCACGATCACACGATGTCCACTCTAGATCCGCGGTAATGCAACGCCATGGCCGGCACTGCCGTAAGATATACTCCTTGTATTGCTGTGCTCTTCTTGCTTGCTATCAATCGATTTGCAATAGTGATTGATTCTTGAAGCTTGAAGCATCGCTATGCTGCAATCCTTTACCTCGAAACTAGGCCGAAAGCCCCACAGGACCGATAAGGCAAGGTTGAAGGACGCATTTGTTACAGCTATCGATGGGCTGCACCAGATACTTGGGCTTATTCCAACCAGCGTAGGACCCCCTGGACTACATGCTGGAGTCACTGGTTTGTTATTCGTTCTCGGTGCGATTCAAGTAAGTGATTTATGCTCGAAAACCCTTCCCATATCGACGACTAAATTAGCAAACAGTTCAAAACGCAAGTGACATCGAAAAGTTGGCGATACATATAAAAAACTTATCATCAATCCTTGAAAAATCACAACACGAAAAAACTATCTCACCATCAATCGTCGCCCGAATGGATCAGCTCTCTGAGTACGCCCGTCCCACAAGTCACTTACAGAATCGGTCTGAAAAATGTCCATAGAAAGTGGAATAATGATATTAAAGAACTAAAGAAGCTTGCGTCTCGCAGTCTCGCAAGGCGTCTCATTCAGCACAGCGGCGATGCAAAGGCGATAAGCGATCACATTCAGTCAGTTACATGGTCGATTCAGGATTTAACGGTATGATTTGTAACAATGTGATACAACCATACTCATTGCTATCTAATCCAGGTTGAAAGTATGCTAGCGATTGAATTCACGCTCGATGTACGTTGGTTTATTTAAAATTTGATAAAATCGGCTCTTATGCTCTCTTAGGAACTCGGTCGACTGTATCAAGAGGGATTCAAATCGATGGAAAGAAAGGTTGACGGTGTGAGCGAGCAGGTGGCAAATGTATCTCAGGTTCGTGCCAATTGCAATGAATATGGCTTCCAGAGCTCCTCGCTGAATTTCATCCACATTCTTTAGCAACTAAATGTCATATCAAACGTGCAAGGTGACTGCTAGCCATGTTAAAAAGCCAAAGATTCAACTGACATGTTCAAGATGGATGTCCTCCTCACGCGATTCTCGCTCCATTTAATCATGTTGATCGAGATTCTTGTTGCCCCGGGACAAGGAGCGACGTTCTTGATCAAATCTTTGCTTGGTTATCACGCGATTCACGAGTCTGCAATAATACCGTGGATTCTCTTATCTTCTGGATCAATGGAACTGCTGGAACGGGCAAAACGACCATTGCGTACACCGTTTCTAGTACCTGCAAGGAACGTGACATCCTAGGAGCCAGCTTTTTCTGTTCGCGCGACGATGCAGACTGTAGCAATCCAAAGCTTATCTTCACCACAATTGCCTATCAGCTCGGGCAATTATTCCCTCTATTCAGAGACGAAGTCGCTACAGTACTCAGGTCAAATCGCGAAATAGGTTTCTCAGATTTATCGTACCAGCTCAAGAAACTCATCGTAGCGCCTCTTCGTACGATTAGGGATTCCATTACTACACCCTGCGTGATTGTCATCGACGCTCTTGATGAGTGCAAAGACGATAGTACTATATCTGCGATCTTGGTGTCCCTCTCTATGCACGTAACCGAACTTTCTCCCTTGAAATTCTTGATCACAAGTCGTCCTGAACGGCACATCACTAGTGGATTCACGTTGGAAAGTTTAGACCCAGCAACGAGGCGTCTTGTTCTGCATGAAGTGGAGCTTGGCGTCGTGCAAACCGACATCAAGCGCTACCTTACTTCTAGTCTGGACAGCATCCGACGCAATACCTACAGTTTGCCAGCCTCGTGGCCATCTACGTCAGACATCCAAGCTCTGACAACAAAATCTTGCGGCCTTTTTATTTTCGCGGCCACATCGGTCCGCTTTATCGGACACCGTAACTACAGTAATCCTCCAGATCAGCTTACTAAACTACTACAGAGCACAACGCCGGTTCTCGAAAGCTCCTCCCCCTATGTTTGTCTCGATGCACTCTACATGCAAGTCTTGAGCACTGCATTTCCTGACATTTCGGTTGATCTTGCTGGGCGGCTGAAGGTCATTCTAGGAAGCATCATATTCCTCCAAAATCCACTTTCACCATGCGACCTTGAGCGCTTGCTGAATTTCAATAACGATCACAACAGCTTATCCCCAGGGAGCAGCGTCCGTGTCACTTTGAAACACCTCCATTCTGTTGTTATTGTACCAGAAGATGACGAGCATGTGATACGCGTGCTGCACCCATCGTTCCTTGACTTTTTCACTAACCGCGATCGCTGCCGGAATCCAAGGCTTGTAGTGGACAGTGGCGCACAACACACATTGCTTGCATATGCGTGTCTGCGTGCCATCAACGAGCTCAAACGAAACCTTTGCCAAATTGAAAGTCCAACAATCCATAATAGTGAAATTGCCGACCTTCCTATGCGTATTAAAGAGCATATTCCCGCCCATGTTCAGTATGCATGCCGACATTGGGCGACACATCTGACAAATGCGATGCTCTCTGGCAGCCTTCTTAAACAGTTAGAGGAGTTGTGTACGGTAAATTTGCTGCACTTGGTGGAAGCCTGCAGCCTGTTGAGTGATCTCCGAAATCTGCTGATATCTTTAGATGTCGTTCAGCGTACACTTACGGTATGTGGTATTGGCTGAACCATGTATAACCAATTGATGGTCACTTTTCAGACGAATATCAGCAAGGATATTCAGGATATAATGACGTTGCTGAATGATTGTGAACATTTCGTTCGTGAATTCTTCCCTGTCCTGAGCAGCTCTTCCCAGCAAGTATATCACTCGGCACTGATGTTTATGCCAAGCAAAACATTATTTTGGGAGAAGTACGGTAATAAAGTGCCTCAGATTAGCATGCGGAATGGGTGTCAGAAGAAGTGGAATTTATTTGTGCGAACAATGGAGGGTCACTCTGGTGCTGTCCAGTCATGCGCATTCTCCCCGGATGGCATGCGTATCGTGTCGGGATCCAATGATAAGACACTTCAACTGTGGGATGCAATCAGCGGCGCTCATCTCAACACCCTTGAGGGACATTCTGGTGGTGTTGGATCAGTTGCATTCTCCCCAGACGGCACACGTATCGTGTCGGGATCTGATGATGGGACACTTCGACTGTGGGATGCAGTCAGTGGTTCTCATCTTAACACCCTCAATGGGCATTCCGGTGGTGTTGGATCAGTCGTATTCTCCCCAGGTGGCACACATATCGTGTCAGGATCCAATGATGAGACACTTCGATTGTGGGATGCAGTCGATGGTGCTCATCTCAACACCCTCAAAGGGCATCCCGGTCAGGTTGAGTCTGTCGCATTCTCCCCGGATGGGACGCGTATTGTGTCAGGATCGTACGGCAATACACTTCAACTGTGGGATGCAGTCAGTGGTGCTCATCTCAACACTCTCAAAGGGCATCCCAGTTGTGTTAAATCGGTTGCATTCTCCCCAGATGGCACACGTATTGTGTCAGGATCTGGTGATATGACACTTCGACTGTGGGATGCAGTCAATGGCGCTCATCTCAACACCCTCAAAGGGCATTCCAATTGGGTTGAGTCTGTCGCATTCTCCCCAGATGGTGCGCATATCGTGTCAGGATCTGGTGATGAGACACTTCGACTGTGGGATGCCGTCAGTGGTGCTCATCTCAACACCTTCAAAGGGCATTCCCGTTGGGTTAACTCAGTTGCATTCTCCCCAGATGGCACACGTATTGTGTCGGGATCATACGACAATACAATTCGACTGTGGGATGTAGTTAGTGATCATCTCAACACTCTCAAAGGACCTTCAACCCATTCAGTTGTATCGGTCGCATTCTCCCTAGATGGCACACATATCATGTCAGGATCAAATGACAATAAACTTCGACTGTGGAATGCCGTCAGTGGCGCTCATATCAACACCCTTAAAGGGTGTTCCAGTTTCGTTCAGTCCGTCGCATTCTCCCCAGATGGCACACGTATTGTGTCAGGATCTGGTCATGAGACACTTAGACTGTGGGATGCAGTCAGTGGTGCCCATCTCAAGATCCTCAAAGGGCATTCCGGTTGGGTTCATTCAGTTGCATTCTCCCCAGATGGCGCACGTATCGTGTCGGGATCTGCTGATGAGACACTTCGACTATGGGATGCAATCACTGGTGCTTGTCTCAACACCCTTGAAGGGCATTCCAATTGGGTTGAGTCTGTCGCATTCTCCCCAGATGGCACACGTATCGTGTCAGGATCGTATGACAATACACTTCGACTGTGGGATGCAGTTAGTGGTGCTCATCTCAACACCCTTGAAGGGCATTCCGATTGGGTTGAGTCTGTTGCATTCTCCCCAGACGGCACACGTATTGTGTCGGGATCGCGCGACGATACACTTCAACTGTGGGATGCAATCAGTGGTGCTCATATCAACACCCTCAAAGGGCATTCCAGATGGATTCACTCTGTCGCATTCTCCCCAGATGGCACACGTATCGTGTCAGGATCTGATGAGACACTTCGACTGTGGGATGCAGTCAGTGGTGCTCATCTCAATACCCTCGAAGGGCATTCTGGCGGGGTTCAGTCTGTCGCATTCTCCCCAGATGGCACACGTATCGTGTCAGGATCGTATGACAATACACTTCGACTGTGGGATGCAGTCAGCGGTACTCATCTCAACACCCTCAAAGGGCATTCCCGTTGTGTTAGATCGGTCGCATTCTCCCCAGATAGCACACGTATCGTGTCGGGATCGGATGACAATACACTTCGGCTATGGGATGCAGTCAGCGGGGCACATGTAGGAACCCTTCATAACCATACTAGTGTCGCACTTGCAGCTTTCAATTCCACAGGCATGATTTCCGGCAAGTTACCATTGTTTCATTGTTTGCCTTTATACTTACTATATAACGACTCCATACGACTCCATATTTCACAGACCAGCAAGATGCATTACATCACTTCACGGAGTCAGATGGCTGGATTTATCTTGTTAATCCTCACCAACGGTTATGTTGGGTTCCTGTCGAATGCCGAGCAGCGTTGGCATCACATGGAAAACGAGTTGCTTTGGGAACGGAAGATGGACGAGTAGTCATTCTTGATTTCTCCAGCTTAGCATTGTAGTTTGTACTGATCTAATGTATTCTGAACACGGCGACGTGATTTGAGCGACGTACAACAGAACTTGTTTAAAAGGCTCAGTAACGTTCATTGCGTCAGTATGTTTGCTTGCCACTGTAGCCGTCTTTACGTAAGCCCGAACAACTTGAATATTGAATCTTTAGATGAGATTGAAGCTATCAACTCAAACGCGGGAAGTACCTTTCAGAAACGACAGAGGTTCCATCTTGCGCCTTCAACATGATTTTGGGTCCTCCATGGAAGTGTGCGCGACACATACCGCGTCCGCTCAACGGGTTCAAGCTTGCTTGTATGGCTGCGATAAGATTCAAAATCCCGAGTCGCAGTAGTTCGAGTATAAGTTCTGCCGACGACGTACCCGATTTTGGTGATTACAGCGTCATATTTCCGCCAGAATCTCATGTCTTTGGAGTCTCGCATATCAACCGCATCCTGTTCCTAGTCATACGATAAGCGTAAACGGCCACTGTCTCGTGTGCGTCCGAATGTGGGACACCATCGATCGTCATGGCAGAAGCCTTGACAATCTTTACCAACTGTTTCCAAAACTCCCTATTCTTCCGGAGCGGCTCGAGCAAGGCTAACTGTTCCCTGCTGTTTTGTTTTGCCCATCGCGCAGCCGTTTTAGGCCCGCCTTGCATAGACTCTGGGATCTTGTCCTTGAGTTTTCGTTCGTAGGTCGTGATTAGGGTTTGAGTAAATGCCAGTGTGCCATCTGGGACGAGTTTGGGTAGCACTGTATCGCACGCAATGTCGGAAACAGCAAGCTTAAATCAACTCAAATTGTCATATGGACCTACATGAATAAACGCTTGGCCAGTCACTGGTCACCCTTGTTCCACAATGTCAACGATCGTATTGTCTGTCGTGAGTTGCTTCCTTCCTTTTAACCATTTCTGGAAGGACTTACATGAATAATGGGTTGTCATACGTCGCACCTCACGCTGCTTGACGGCGAGCATCATTCGTAAATTGCAGTTGGGACGTAGGCTGATCCGACGTAACGAAAGGGGATGAAAGTCTGTTTGCCAACTTAGGTTATCATATGTCGCACCTAAAGTTGAAGTTTCAAATATTCGTGTGTTGATTCCCCAGATCCCTTCTTTTTTTTTTTTTTTGAAGAAACGACGTGTGATTTCATGAACCGACTACGTGTATACAGAGGGGGAACAAGAGGAGGGACCCGTAAATATCAGGGAAAAGCCAAGGCACAAGGCCGGCGGCCGCAATCCAGAGGAAAGGGCCTGGCGGCATAAAAACCCAGGCACGAGTAAAAACTACATGACGTACGATAAAGCACCCCAAGGGGGTTGAGACAATAAAGGGCAGTAAACTACGGTGTATCGAGTAGTGGTGACAGGAGGACGGCCTGTGACGTTGGGATCAAGTAGGGCGACGACGGGAGCCACGGGCAGGAATGTGGATGGTGCCCGCAGAAGGGGCACCCCCCCGGACTGATGAGCGTTGCTGTGTCTGGGTGGCCTTGCGAGTTGCCTCACGGCGTTCCAGGCGGCGCTTAAGATGTTCCGACTGAAGCTTTTTCATGGCTTCAGCATTGAAACGGGCTGCGTAAAAGGGGCAGGTCCGAGAGGTGGCGAAGTGCGCTTCTCCACAGTTGATGGATTTGGTGATCTGGAGTTCCGGTTTTGAGGAAGCGAGGAAGTCGTGCGCTTCAAGAACATGGTTGCCTCCACAACCCCAGATCCCTTCCTCTCCATAGCTGGACAACTTAGCACAATTTTCGTACCTATGACTCTTCAAGTACTCATATAGTACTCATAGCTCCAGAGTTCCGCTGATGTGCGACAGCGAGATACAGCCATCCTCTGGACGAAAACGGGACAAACAGCCCGGGATAATGTCGGGCGTGCGCATTCGCCTCGGCTAATCCCGCGCGAGGGAATTGAGTCCTTGGCCTCAGAATCAGCGATTACAATGTGCCAAATATAGGGCGACTATTTAATCATAGGCATTCGGCCACGAGGAGTTCCTCACTTCTCCATTATACTTTTTGATTGATCCCCCGTCCAAACGACCTAGCGCACTGTGACCGTCAACGTCAGCGTCCAATAGTAGATTTCTTCGTCTCATGCTGTGGTGTCTCTTATAATAAATCTCTAGTGTCAGTCGCTAATTCTGCCCCGCTAAAGTGCGCCAAATGTGGATTGAATTACGTTGGCGCTACCAAATGTTGTCAATGTTAGCCAACAAGATCAACTTGAATGGGGAGGGATGGAAAAGTGGGCTGCTGCGAGGACGGGCAGAAGGAAGGAGAGTGCTTGGAGACGATTAGACGGCACAGAAGACCCATATGTAAACCTGTTGCCATTGAATTATATTGTCATTATGTCCGATCAATTCGACCTCCCATGGAAGAACACCTGAGTACTTGAGTTTCCGAACTTCCTGAGTGTCCTGGCCGTTCCACGTGTTCGTGCATCTTGCCCGCTCATCAATTCTTGACCAAATCATGAACTACTTGGATTGGAAGTTAGTTTGTTATCGATAAGAATAACAGGTTGTACAAAATCCGTGTGGTAACTTCGGCAAATTCCGAACGATGGTATGCCAAAATATCTCATGATCGAGTCACTAACTTAGGCCTCGATATATCCAAGATGATCAGAAAATTAGGTGAATAAATGATACTTAGCAAGATTGACTACCATTATTCATTTTCTTCCAGTTTTCGTTACTGGCAATGCGAACAAGCTCAAAGAAGTGAAAGAAATCCTTGAGCCTTATCACTTTGAGATTGAGGCTCAAAACGTTGATGGTATGTTTTTTCAAAGACTAGCTTTTTCTCGCTCATCACATGTGGAAGTGCCTGAGATTCAAGGAACAACTCAGGAAGTAGCTATCGCCAAATGTCGTGCCGCTGCTGAGCGCGTGAGTGCGCTCTCAGTAGAAAGACCATTATGTACAACTGATAGCGCGGGTTTGTAGATTGGAGGACCATGCGTAATAGAGGATACCGCACTCTGCTTCAAGGCACTTAACGGTCTTCCAGGTCCTTACGTCAAATACTTCATGGCGGCTGTCGGTCATGATGGACTGAACGCCATGTTGGTTGGTTTTGATACAAAGGAAGCCACAGCTATATGCACGTTCGCCTATTCCGCAGGTCCTGGTATATATCCCGAAGTTTTGGAAAGAAAAAGTTCATAGAGCTGACTATTGCGCTATTTTGTAGGAACTGAGCCAATCTTATTTGAAGGTCATACAGAAGGCACAATCGTTTCCGCTCGAGGCCCAAAAGTTTTTGGTTGGGATGCTGTGTTCGAGCCTCTTGGCACTGGAATGACGTCAGGGTCTTTCTTCGTAATGTATTGTCAAGTGATTAAATGTCTTTACAGATATGCTGAGATGCCATCGGAGCAAAAACATACGCTTTCTCATAGGTCAAAAGCACTAGCCAAATTGCGGGAGTACCTCTCTGTACATTAGGCCTTAGGAATAGCAACTGACACGAGTTAATGACGAAAGACGAGCCTCTATCAGGGAGCGTAAGGTAGAAGGCGAGTGTCACTTGGTATTGTTTAAAAGGTAGTAAAGTTTCTCTAGATGTTCACAGCATTAGATAAATATGGGAACAACAACAACGGTCAACGTAGTGTGAAAAAAATGGAGATGTTACTGATATCTCATCACGAGATAGCGGCCTACTCAGCTTCATCATAATCCTTCTGAGTGTAGGGTGCCTCTCTCTTCTTCCTCTCTTCTTGTTCCTTCATCGTCTCCTCCAGTTCGATCTCTAACAACTTCCTACATCTATTCCACATAATCGTCAATTCACCCGGCTTCAATTTAGCCATTCTCTCATCGATGCATTTCTTGCATGCGTGAGGCATGTGATCGGCATCAGGTTTGCCTAGGGCGAGGCAACACCGCGCGGGAGACTTTCCACGGTATTTGGTGCAGTACATGAATTCAACTTGATACACATGTCCGCAGATATAAGTTCTAGAAATAATGTGGCACATGTTTTGTTTTTGAAACTGAGAGAGAGATCATGAAAGTCAGATACGCTGATAATGGATGAACGCGCGGAAGCCAGGAATTGACTTACAGGTTAAGATGCAAGTGAGATTGGGTGAGGTTGGAAGTGGGTACTCTCGTCGTTACAGCTACTGTCATGAAACTTTATATACCCTTTCGCTATAACAGAGCCCGAAATCCATTGTGGCTTGGACGTCGTAAATGGTTTTTGTTTCCCTGAGAGGGAGTAGGCGTCGCAAAGAAACGACAAACGTAACATAAAGAACGCCCAGAACCACCTTCAGGGTTGTCAGTACTCAAGTGTTCATTAGAGCACTCATAGTGGCAACATCTTCTCGACGAATGCTAAGCAGACCGTCATGTACTAGTCTATAACTGGAATGAATGCAGGTTTGTCCATCTGTATCAGATCTGAAGAAAGTAATGAGTAGTCTGCAGGCGCAGTGCGGTAGAATGGCAACTTGTGCCACAATTTACCCGAGAGCCAGGTTCGTCGGAAAACGTGTTTTTAATAACGGTCGTGAGGGGATTCCATGAGTGTTGTTGGAAACGGTGATAGGATTAACCGATACCATTTTTAGATAGCGCCCACAAGGCGAGGCTTTTCACGAAGTGCTTTAGTATTTGGTAAATATTAACGTTTTTTTTTTTTTAGACGCGTGCTGACCTGGGAAATCCCGGACGGGCCGGTCAGCCACCAAGTGCCATATATAAACGCAGCGCGACCATCGTCTTCCTTTCATTCTTTCCTCCATCTTCTACCGCCCCAAAAATTCCGCGACGTGGCCTTTGACTCGTATTTTCGTCGTCGCGTATTGTTTCTCGTTTACTGCACCTCACCAAGGCATACTTTCACGGATCTGAACGCGGTGCGTCTGATTCCTTTCAGTGGCTTCTGCCTCTCCGATGATAGTTTGGGCGATGTCAAGCTGGCACACATAACGGAGAGCACGTCCAGTTCATACGCCCTCGACAGTGCGTCGATACATTCAAACGCTACCCCAGGCCCGGGTCGGGGTCGACTGCACTCACTGCAGCATATCTGTGGCAGAGCCGGTCCTCCAGTAGTGCCCCGCCCTGTAAGGTCAGCGTCGTATCCGACGGCGGAGTAGCTAACTTCTAGCGTCGTTGTCCTTTCTGATTGTTGCCATTCGCCTTAACTTGAGGAACTATCGTGGACGCACTCGGCTTTTTAGCTGATGGAAGAGTTTTCTAGATGTGCTTCCAACGACGTGAAACGTGACTGGGATTATGGAATGACAGGTATGCTTGTAACCCATCTACCGGAATGTCGTGCTCACTTTGTCTAATCAGGTCGTGTTCTTGAAATGCCACACTTTTGTCTTGCGCTATCTACCGATTTTTTCCATGGCTTTACGGTGCGTCTATTTCCTTTGATGGCTATCATTCGCCACTCCGATGATGGCTCGGGCGATTTCAAGCTGGCATACACAACTAAGAGCACGCCCAGTTGCACACGCCCTCGGCAGTTCGTCGATACACCAAATGCTACCCCAGGCCCGGGCCGGGGTCGACTGCACTCACTACAGCATATCTGTGGCAGAGCCGGTCCCCCAGTAGTGCCCCGCCCTGCAAGGTCAGCATCGTATCCGACGGCGGAGTAGCTAACTTCTGGTGTCGTCGTTCTTCGTGATTGTTGCCATTCGCCTTAACTTGAGGAATGATCGTGGACGCACTCAGCTTTTTAGCTGATGGGAGAGTTTTCCAGATGTACTTCCAACGACGTGAGACGTGACTGGTATTAATGGCAGGTATGCTTGTAACCCACTTACCAGTATGTCGTGCTCACTTTGTCTAACCAGGCGGTGCTCTTGAAATGCCACACTTTTGTCTTGCACGGTCTACCAATTCTTTCCATGGCTTTACGGTGCGTCTATTTCCTTTGATGGCCTATCATTCGCCACTCCGATGATGGCTCGGGCGATTTCAAGCTGGCATACACAACGAAGGGCACGCTCAGTTGCGCACGCCCTCGACAGTTCGTCGATACACCAAATGCTACCCCAGGTCCGGGCCGGGGTCGACTTTACTCACTACATCTGTGGCAGAGCCGGTCCCCCAGTAGTGCCTCGCCCTGTAAGGTCGGTGTCGTATCTGACAACGGAGTAGCCAACTCCTGGTGTCGGTAGCCTTGACAGTTGTTGCCATCCGCCTTGGCTTGAAGGGCGAGGAATTGTGGGCGCACTCGGCTCTTTAGCTGATGGAAGACGGTTTTTTAGATATTAACCATGAGGAGTGCAAGCTTCGGCAAGTATCAACACGGCCACAAAATTTGTATGAGGACATTGGGGATAATCGGTTGAAACAAGCGGAGATGAACGCTGAGTAGGTATTTAGTCAAGCAGTAAGAATGAGGCATGAGGACGAGAAAGAGCCCGTGTGTCTACGATATATTCGCCAGTAGCATCTTATATACGGTCTGAGTATATGTCCCCTTTTTAGCTCTATTCTAATGTCTATGTTTGTCCGCCTTTGCCATTTGCCGAATCACTGTTTCTCGACAGAGGAGTCAAGCCCAGAAGCATATTGGTATGTTTTCATTCCATTGGACTCCCCAGATGGAGGAAATCGGCAATAGGATGGCAGGTGGTAATTGCATGATTTAATGTAGCTAATAATAATGTATATCCATACAATCATAATGAGTCATGATAGAGGTTATCTTATCTTTGCCCAGCCAATCAAATTTGTATTTGCGATCACCTAGTCTTTCTCATCTTACTCAGCCTTACTACAAAATAGAGAGATTAAGGCCTGCCTATTTACCTTGGACGCTGACGCACTTGACGCACTTGACGCATTCAACTTTGCTTAAATTTTGATGGAGTTCATTCCCGCACCTAGCATACACCGAGTCCTTTGCGCGGACTGCGGCACCGCGATAGAACCGAACGGCGCAAATCTATGTGTTGCGTGCCTAAGAAATACTGTAGACATCAGCGAAGAAATTACAAAACAAGGCAAGTTGCGCATTTTGCAGCTAATATAATCTCACATCTACCATTCATAGCCTCCATCTCATACTGCAGAAACTGCGAACGATTCCTTTCCCCGCCTTCGCAATGGATGCAGGCCCGACTAGAATCCTCTGAATTACTCGCGTTGTGCCTAAAAAAACTCAAAGGCCTGTCCAAAGTTCGCCTAACCGACGCCCACTTCATTTGGACGGAACCTCACTCAAAACGATTGCGGATCTCGCTCACGGTGCAAAAAGAAGTGCTTACTTCGACTATCCTCGAGCAAACGTTTGAGATCGAGTATCTGGTACAGCACGGGCAGTGTCCGGATTGTGCGAGGCTCGCGGCGAAGAATACCTGGAAGGCGATGGTGCAGATTAGACAAAAGGTCCAGCATAAGAGGACTTTTCTGTTCTTGGAACAGTTGATCCTTAAGCATGGCGCTCAGAAGGATACGATATCGGTAAAGGAAGTGAGAGACGGCTTGGACTTTTTCTATGCGTCGAGAAATCATGCCATCAAGATGGTAGAGTTTCTGAATGGGGTAGTGCCGGTCAGGTATGTCGTTCGATCGCCCATTTTCTTCACACCATTTACGGTAGAGTGTGATAGATCAAAAACTTCAGAACAGCTGTTATCCACCGACACGCATTCAAACATCGCCAACTTCAAATACACCTTTTCCGTCGAAATAGCGCCTATATGTAAAGACGACCTTGTGTGCCTACCCCTTAAGCTTGCACGATCGCTATCCAACATCTCCCCACTCGTGATATGTACCCGTGTCGGGTCCTCCGTAGCCGTTCTAGATCCTGCAACGCTACAACAAGCTGATATTCCCGCTCAAGTGTTCTGGCGCGCCTCTTTCGAATCGCTCGCAACTGTATCCGATCTAGTCGAATTTACCGTTCTGGATATAGAGGTTGATCGAAAGCAGCCTCGTCGTGGTGGTCATGCACATGGGAAGACGAAGTACCTTATGGCAGATGCGCAGGTGGCACTTGCCGGTGCCTTTCGCTCCAGTGGAAGCAAAGGGAACGCATATGACGATGATTCTATAATGGATTACGAAGCGTTAGGTGAAACGAATCAGATATACCACACGAGGACGCACTTGGGTGCCATCCTTCAGCCGGGAGATACTGTTTTAGGATATCATCTGACATTGTCAAATTTCAACTCGCCAGAGTATGCCTCACTGAAGGTGGACAGAGTGCCCGATGTTGTGTTGGTGAAGAAAACTTATCCGAATAGAAGGAAGAAGAGCAAGGCGAGGAGCTGGCGCCTCAAGTCAATGGCGAAGGAGGTGGAGGAGGAAGAGGGTGGAAAGGGAACAGGAAGAGGAGGTGTGGTCGGAAGGATGGGAGGGAGAGATCAGAAGAAGGTGGATGAGGATTATGAATTGTTCTTGCGCGACTTAGAGGAGGACGAGGAGATGAGGAAGGAAGTGAACTTGTACAAGATCAAGGGCGATGTGACGATGAAGGGTCCAGGGAAGGCTGCACAGTTTGGGATGGAAGTCGATGAGAAGGAGGAGGAAGCTGATTTTTCTGAGGTCAAGTTGGACGAACTGCTCGATGACTTTGATGAGATGACTTTGGGGAACGAGCACTCATGAGTCGGAGACGGAGAGCAGTACCTTAGGATAGCTCGCAATCGTTTATATTTCAGACAAATACCGAAGCATGATCGACACCAGATAATCTTACTCAGAACAACCGATATGTCGCTGGTATAGTTAGTTCCCATCGAGTCTCGGCTACTCTAGTAGTTCCCGTCTTAGCTCCTATTATGATCGTGGTCTGCATCGCCACTAGCCGTGCACATGTAGTCAAGTCCCTATACTTCTGAACGCGTCCTCAGTGACTATGAACAAAATGTTCGTTGCATTATCATGAAATCAAAGAACCTGGAATTCGGCCGCGATCGGTTGCATCCTCAGACCATAGCCTTAGACGCAGTATGCCTAACTTTTGAATACTGTCAAAAAGACTTTTAGGCGCGACAGTTATGAAATTCGCGGACAGCTACCTAGACGTCACACAATAATGGTATCAGGCTACCGCAACATTGCAACCTCAACGCCAAGCAATTTCAAAGCAGCCACTCTTTCCGTGTAAGCTTCGCTATTTTCTACACCAGAAAATTGAACCCATTTCAAACCCGTGAACATTTCTTGCCAGCTGACTGTGCTCTGAAGCTTTGCATGCAAATTTTCCTGGCGAGCTTCCACCACGTCGAGCCACTCCTTTACATTTCCGTCGCCGACATGAAGTGCCAACCGCGTGAGGAAACGTCCCACTTGTCCACTCGCAATTTTCTCCCGTGTTTCACCATCCGAAACAGGCCCATCTAACCGTAGAGTACGAAGCGAGGGTGCATCTTCAAGTACCTCAGTGGCATGTAAAGAGAATCTACTGGGCATAAGATGGATTTGCTGAAGTTGACCGAACTGGTACTGCCTTTTCATTATATTATATGTATCGGCAGACCACTCATAGAAGGACAATATCCCAAGAGTAATGACTTTGGGAGTCAAAATAAGAGGGATAACAGTATCCGGATGCACTCGCCGAAGCCAAATTCGAAGGGAACGCAAGTTAGACATTGTGACCACCTTTAAGGGGCCTGTTCCAATACCGTCGATGTGTAGATAA
>QFEO01003508.1:0-16840 GCA_003316615.1 Amanita pseudoporphyria
GACCAAATCCGCGAACAGGGTCGCAGCAAAACGTTCGACATATAGTCAGTCGGGTTATGAAACACCCGAGGACCCTTTGTCAAAATCCAATAAGCACCTCATGGCAGCTAATGCCCATCACCTATTTAGGCGACCAGATGTTGCAGAGCCACGCATTGCCCACGATGAAAACGTCTTTGTTCCAGAACTGTCTGGAAAGTCGTCCCCGGGCTGCTGTGCATCACTTGATAGGTATCGCCCTGGCCACCTGGCTCAAAGAAGCAGTCCAAACCGAGTAGTGGCGTCGTCTTCGTCGCCTGACAAACATACACGTGTTGATCTAGGTGTAGCCGATGTCCGAGCTAAGCAGCCCTCCACAGCAATATTACGACAGAAACAGAAAGTTGAGAGAACTATCAAGAGTTTAGAACTAGCTGAGAGGTTGGCTTATGCAAATCCCGCTAGAGTTGTGCCAACGTACCATGAAAAGAAGGCTCGTCTACTGAAACGATGTATCAGGAACGAGGTCAAGACGCAATATCTGGAGGCGTTGGAGGAGTCGAAGGTCCGAAACGTCATTCCAGACCCTTTTTTTGACCGATCGACTTTCATGACCGTGGAAAGCTCCCAAATAGGGATTAATTGGGAGAGAAGTAAGGCGCTGGAGGAGCAGGTTCGAGCTGAGGTTGCGAGAGGACAATGGCCCATCTTTCCATCCTTGGCCTGTACGGATAGTCAGCCACACTGACTGTATCTCGCCTGGCCAGTGCGGATGCGAGACGTCAATCGTCAATCATTACCTTATTCTTTTTTGTCTTGTATGATGGTTATCTTTCAATGTAAGATTAGGGGCGTTCATGTGAATAAGCCCTGGGACGTATGACGACATGTGGAAAGGGCTAATCGGAGCTAAATGGAGCTGTTATCCGGAACGTTCGCCTTCCGGGCTATAAAAGTGGCGTTCAATGATCCCAGCATCAGCTAACAGCCGAGCCAAACTCCAGGAACGCAGTGATTGAGCCCTTACGTTTATCTCGGCACACGAAGAGGCTCAAAATGAAAGAGAAATAAAGATGAGACGGAAAGAAACGAGCGCCCATTTTGACGTAGGGAGCGAAGTGCCTCTTGAGTTGGCATGGGCGCAAGTGTTTGACGTATTTTAAAACCCGAAAATGTCTTCCTGGAAAGCTATAAATGAAGAAGAATGCACTCCATTGAAACCGCGAGAAACATTGTTCATGGTTTGTTACAAAGCATAATGACGTTGTGTTTGTCAGGGTTGATGCCTGTACTACATGTCACTTAGCGTTAACTGCGTATTATCTGCTCACTTTCACAAATCACAAATTATTGGCTTCAACAAACTGTGGAAAAATGACACCACCTGATCAAGGGTAGCAATGGCTCCGGAAACACCCCTAAGATCGTTGCAAAGGTTATTTACGGTCGACTTTTTACGGGCGTTCAGATTTCTAATATAATTACTAATTTTCCAACAGCGGCTTTTTTCATGTCTAAATTTTGAGTGCAAGGTATGAGCGCCCAGGAGACTCCACGGACCGAGGTACAAGAGCTGAATATCAACCAATATAGGTGTTGGGGCCAATATTAAGGTTAATTGCTATCGCAGGTGCGTGTGTACGTACAATCCCTAAGTTATTCATGGTTAGTCTGCCATTGAGGTGTTCTCGCTCGATTGGAATTTTCGACAAATGCAGGGCTGGGGGGGTGATAATCATTATCGAGCCATTGTTTAGGACAGCCTTTGTGTCCTTTATATGAATTCATAGATTTTTCATATCACGAATCTGGGTCGCAGCATCATGATCCTTATGGTTCTATATTCTTCCGGTCTCCCATTTGGTTTGACCACCTGACAAACGCGTGGTTGCTGAAAGCGTCAAGCCTGAGCAGGTTAATTAAGGGCCAAGAGCTGGGGGACAAGTATTTATAGCGATCAGGTCCTTCTCAATCCTCACCTCTTCTACAGAGACGTTGATCTAGGATGGAATATCTTTATGAAGCCTACGCTCCTGCGATCGCTTTTGAAGGTTGGAACTATTTGCGATATATCGGGCCTTTTTCTAGACCGCAGACAGAGCCTCTCTTTCTTTGCGTCAAGCGAGGAGAGCTGGTCGTCGCCCCAGATCGGGAGCCGTCGAAGATGGTGAGTCTGTACGTGATGGTGGATGCTATGTGATGTGCTCATATTCGGCTGCGTTAGTGGCGCGTAATCAGGCTTAGGATGCCGGAGGACGATATCAATCGTCATGCCTGTTCGTTCGAGCGCGAGGGCAGCGAGACATATATTTGTTATCGATTTCCCCAGCCAGAGGAGAAGGGCGAGGTCCTTCTCGGGCCTCAAATGCGGTTCGAGGTGTTCAGGGTTCGTCGCATGTATAAGCCTTGTTAGTAAGTGCCGCAGTCGTGTAAAGTATGTCATAACCAGGCTATAACACCGAAGAAAATTTTCAGCATCCAGGTCTATCGAGATCCCTGCGCACCGGAAGAATGCTGTGAGGAATGTCCCGATGAAGCGGACCCGAGCGATGACACTAGTATGGAAGTAGACGTGGTCGAAGAAGAGGAGCGAGCAAGTAAAAAACCATCAAAGCCGCCTATGGATTGGTACTTGGGGGTTTCGGAGGACCTAAAGGTAGGCCTGATATTGATAACACTGTAAATTTCGGTTTACGAGGTCATAAAGGTCGTGCTCAAGCCATTTCCGCCCATGTCGGAGTGTCCCGCTGACTCGGCTAGCGAGAGACCCATTTGGGAGCTGATAACCCGAGACGAAGCGGTGGAGGAAGACCACCCGTCAGCACCTCCTCCTCCTGCCTGGAATCCCAGGTTTGCTAACAACCCGATGCGGAGAGAGTTCTATACACATCCCAACCGAATTAAAATATACGAAAGGGATTTTCGGCCTCCTGGTAGCAGACCTCAATGATGCTGATGTTTGTCGGGATAGTACTAGTGTCATCTTTGCAATGTAAGATGTTTTATCTGAGAAAACGTCTTTAAGTACGAATATGAAATTTCTGACCGATATATTGTGAACACTACTTGCATAAGGCGCTAATCAAATTTAAATAAGTACTAGTATGATAATGGGGTAATACTGCATGGACATCGGTGGGGAATATATGGGGAAGCCAGGATTGGTAAGGTGGTCGCACACAATTAGAAACCTCCATACTCCCTGTGTCTAGTCCGATCATAGCACGGCATTAGGCCTTTGAGCTTTTAGCAGCGTGTGGTCGGCTCATCCCGAAGTGGAAAGTGACCGGCTATTTCCGAAGCCCAAAGGAGAATGTGGGACCATTTCGAAAATCGGTCCAAATACACTTTTCCGTTCTATACCCCTGCGTCGTGCGTCGCGAACGGCATCCATGAGCCAGACGCATTACGACGTACTCATTGTTGGCGCCGGGATTGCAGGCTCTGCGCTTGCTTACGCCCTTTCGACGATTCCTAGGCATAATGGCCAACCGCTACGGATAGCGTTGCTTGAACGATCACTGGCGGAACCGGATAGGATTGTGGGTGAACTCCTTCAGCCGGGAGGAGTTGCAGCTCTGCGTAGCCTCGGACTGGAGTCTTGCGTGGAAAACATGGACGCTATTCCTTGCCATGGTTATTGCGTATATGACAATGGGAAGTCAGTGCATATACCTTACCCAGATGGTTACGAAGGGAGGAGTTTCCATCATGGACGGTTTGTGATGAATTTGCGAGAGGCGGCAAGGAGGGCGAAAAGTGTAGACGTTATAGAGGCGACGGTGACGGACCTGCTGGAGAACTCCTGCGCGAAACGCGTAATTGGTGTGCGTGCGACGAGGAAAAAGCCAGCAACAGATTCCAAGACACTACCAACAGAATGCTCTACGGTTGGCGCCAGCCTAGATGATGAAAAGGAATCATTCCTTGCCGACTTGGTTATCGTTGCGGACGGTTGTTTCTCGAACTTTAGGACTGCAGTTTTGGGCGATAAGTTGAAATCTGAAACTAGGAGCCATTTCATCGGAGTCGTCTTGGAAGATACCACCTTGCCAATACCAAAACACGGGACCGTTGCGCTTGTACACGGTTCTGGACCAGTTTTACTATACCAAATTGGCCAAAAAGACACTAGAATGCTTGTAGACATTAAAGTACCCCTGCCAAAAGACCTCAAGGTAATCATACGCGCATACACTTACGCTACTTCGTGCTAATTAGTATCTACAGGCGCATATATTGGAACATGTTCTACCTCAGCTACCGCCGACTGTTCATCAATCCGTTCGAAATGCACTCGAAAAAGATCGCCTGCGTCGAATGCCAAATTCGTTCTTGCCCCCTGTTCGGCAGGGTGGATCGGGCGGAAAGAAAGGTGTCATTCTAATAGGCGATTCGTGGAATATGCGGCATCCTCTGACCGGTGGTGGAATGACGGTGGCTTTGCATGACGCTGTGTTGCTTCGCGAGCTACTATCACAAGTTGAGGATCTAACGGACTGGGAACGTATCGGTCCTTTACTCCGCGGTTGGTATTGGAATCGGAAGCCTCTGTGCTCAACTGTCAACATACTGAGCGTGGCACTGTACGATTTGTTTGGGGCTGAAGGTTTGCCTGTTTCATTATTTACTGCCCCATGTGGCTTATGCTTTTCTACAGATGAACAATTAGATATTCTACGAACAGGCTGCTTTAAATACTTTGAGAGAGGTGGTGAATGTATAAATGGGCCCGTATCCCTTCTTTCAGGGTACATTCAAATCTCATGCATCTAACAAGATGATTCACCCATCTCTTTAGCATTACGCCATCCCCTGCCTTACTGGCGTATCACTTCTTCTCCGTGGCATTCTATTCGATATGGGTTCTCTTTACCCATCCAAAACCAGTTTCTACATCATCCGAGGGAAAGCTCGTGCTTCAGGCTGCACCCATATACGAATATCCTGGACTGTTTGTACAAAGTATACGAACTGTACGTACGCCGTTTCATGTCAGCCGTATGGCCATCTTACCATTTTTCCCAGCTCTGGAAAGCCTGCATTGTATTTGGACCTCTGGTTTGGACAGAAATCAGATGGTGGGTGCCGCGTGATCAGAAAGGATATTCCCGAGTTATAGCGAGCACGCTTTTCCCACTCGTGCTTGCCGTTTTGGGAGCCTTCGTAGGAGGAGGAGGGGGAGGAGGACCCTGTTGCCATTGAACTGGACGTTTTTTGATTGGCGCGGCTGACGTACAGTTCAGTTAGCTATTTCTAACCTTAGTGTACCTGTCTTTCGTCTGCTGTAGACGAAGTTCTAGAAAATAATTGTGTCTATTAATTGGTTTAATAACATTATCGTATGTAGGATTATGGTTGGGTCGTAACTGGGACTCCGGGGATTTTTCCTTGTTAGGCGATCGCATTCCAGTGCAATATCCCTCCCACTTAATTGGCTTCAACCCAGTCAAAATTAGCCGCTTCTCGCTCTGGGTTAAACGCAAAATGGACGATATTTCACTCACAAAACAACTGGCAGAGCTACAACTTATTAAATGACTACTTCCAAACGAAGTCATGCAGTTCATAGACGATTCCGATGAATGCCTTTGGGCACGATTATTGGACGAATATGAAATGACGATGACATTAAGCGAGTTGTCTGTGCTAGAAGGGGCTCAGATTCCTCCGGCGAGGTTTCGGGTAAAGACAGATAACCCGGTGAAAGTTTGGTTCGAAGTGGAGATGCCTCCGCACCGTAGTGACAGTCGGAACGCTTCTGTCGTTTATATCAAAGGCGATTATCTGAGCCGGGCCGAGCAAGAGGAGTGGCAGAGTGTCATTCGCGAGAAGGAGAGAGAGGTTGAAAGTACCGAGTACGTTATTCTCTGAATTACTATCGTGTTGGAGGCTAAGTAGCATCTGAATGGTGACTAATGTCAGATATCCAACTTATGAGTTGTTATCCCTGCATTTACTACTGCTTCTGCAAGCACAGAGTGCCGAGGATGTTGACCCGAAAAAACAAGATAGGGCGGACTTTGATTCGAAAAAGACCAAAACATTGATTTACCATGCGCTACTAACTTCACACCATCTCACATCTCCCCACAAACGACGTTCTTTGCAAGAATGGTCTTCTTCGCTTGGTCTATCCGGGTTTGCCAAGGTGGGGTATCCAGGTGTGATTTACACTCAGGGGGAGCAGGATTCGGTGGAAGAGTTTGTCGCGAATGTGAAGTCGATGCAGTGGCTAGCGTTGCGAGTGAGGTTTGTCGAGCCCATTGGGGAGACCGACAGTGGAATGTATGGAACTGAGTATGGTCTTGGAAGGAAGGGAACTTGGCAAGAGTTTCAGAAGGTCGGGGATGTGGTGGAAGAGATGAAAAAGCTTGGAAGGGAGAAATATGTAATTGAGATGGGGATTGGAAGCGCCAGAGGAAAGTAGGGCCTAAGGTGTGAATACTCGCTCGTTTTCTTGACCAGTTTCTCAAGAAAAAGCCACTCTGTGATTAGCATCTACTCCGAGTGTGACTCATCACGCATTCCTCCTTTACAACAAACGACGTTGTGTATTGACAGCTAAGCTATGACGGAACGAGCGTTCGTACTTTCAGTCGAGGATCGAAGAAGGCTTATCGAAGGGGCTTTTGAAGGTGAGATTTGGCGAGCTTATCTATCAATTGATCGGCGGACGATAAGCTTTAATGCAGGGTTGAAGGGCAGCTATTGTCGCTATTCAAACTTTCCTGTCGGCGCCGCACTTCTTACTCCGAATGGCGAGATTATCAAAGGTGCCAACGTTGAGAATTCATCGTATGGTCCGTGTATGTCCAGCAATTGTAATTATACATCTCCCAACCATCTGTAGGGGGTACGATCTGTGCAGAACGGACGGCGATAGTAAAGGCTGTGGTGGGTTATTGTCTCCTATTTTCAGCTACAAGTTGACCGATCAATAAATCAGAGCGATGGAACACGTTCGTTCACTGGTCTTGCTGTCGTCTCGTAAGTGTTCTCCACTCCTAATGTATCCGATAAGGATCTGACGTACCGTTCCTGTGACGCTTCAGGAACGTACCTGCGCCCATTTCTCCCTGTGGGATGTGTCGTCAGGTGCTCCGAGAGTTCTGTCCAGTCAATATGCCGATTCTCCTGGTTCCCAGCAACTATCCACAATTGAATCACCCTGAAGATGATCCCAGCAAGCCGGGAGTATTTACAGAGGGCGGCGTCCGGGAGACAACCCTTGGAGCCCTGTTACCAGATAGCTTTGGACCAGGGGAATTAGAGTTGCCTCGCCGGGCACCTACGTCATAGATACCAAGTTAGCCATGACATCATATTGACTTATCAGGCAGCAGCGGACGATACATGAACCGTTGTATTTTGAAATCTGGTGCTATTGATATTGAATATTTACGTTTGGTAAATAGTTTTGCTCGTACGTAATGGACATATGCTCCCATGGCCAACAAGCGCACACTAGCAACATTTAGCATACGGTGATATCCGTCAATGGAGCAACCCTGATCAACCTAGTGACAGTGCTTCTCCTCCAACTTCGCTCAGGCCCAGTATGAGCGCAACCCGATATCATTCGGCACTTCGTCAAACGAGTTGTGGTATCACCAGCGATAATCGATAATGGCCCGTAGCTGGCGTTTAGTGAATGCGAAGGATTCTTTTGCGATTGCGGTGCGAGCGCATTGAGATAATAGATGTTGCATCAAGAGGCTGCCTGGTGGAATGAGCCAACCGTTAGGTCAAAAATGTCGCCAATGTAATTGTTAAATAACCGGGTTTAGGCGACAACCATGTATGCGGGGCTTATTCTTATTGACCATGATCTTCCGACGGGTGATATAGTAGTAGTTATTGTCGTGTTGTGACATGTGTTTCGTCTATTCCTATAATAGTGACTTCTTCTAAAGCTGGTCTCTGACAAAAGCAGAGAGACAGGATGTGAATTCAAGGAAAGAAATGTTCCGACGTACAATGCAAGGAAGGTCTTACTACCTATTCGTGTATCTGAGGACTTTACAGTAAGTAGGGAACGAAATAGATACTCACTGTTAACATTAGAGATGGAAACGATGTCATGTTCAAGTTTTGTTGTTGTCACTGAATAGACTTGCTGATAAGAAACCAGCGCCCAGCCAATAATCGTGGACTGTCTGAGCAGTAATTCTATTGATTTTGTCTGACATTCGCCCATGTTCTTAGCCAAAGGTGATTGGATCATGCGTTCCGATTGCGCGTTTTCGGCTTACCTTCTTCCCTCTCTAATGATGTCAGTCAAGCATATCGCTACTAATTCTTGATTCTCGTGACAGCAAATTCTCCAGTCTTCGCACCGCATCGCACCCAACAAACATGCCTATGTATTGACTGCGGCTTGCTTATGACTTACAAATATTCACAACCCACATGTCCCTTACCTTGATCAAGGGTCCATGATCAACGAGAAATCACGGCTTGGACGTATGCGGCAGTGGGATGAGACCGAAGGATCTATACTGATTTCTGTTCACTTTCACAGATACCAGTGAAAGAACGCGATGACCGGAAAAATCTTACCGTGGGCGCTTCTGCTCAAATGTCGTTTCCTTATCGTTAGTTTCCTTTGCCTTGTTTTGAAGACGTAGGCAGAATAACCTCCCCGTCCTAAGATAGGTGATGTCCGTGGTTCCAGTTACTGGCTTTGGTCCACCAATAATGGGACCTTGCCCTATTTCGAGTATTAGCACTACCTATGTCGACAGAGTATGAAAAGATTACGTACCAATCTTTTGAGGTAAGAGGTTGATGATAGGGAAGAAATCGTTGTTGGCAAAGTTGGCTTGTAGACAAAAGAATTCACTGGGGATGGGAGACTGGTAGTATGCAAAGAGAAGTTCTTCGTCACCCCATGTGGGGGGGATATTATTCCGTCCCAAATATCGCAACCGTGAAGAGTTGGGATCTTGCCTCTCAGCAAAAATAAGCATCGCGATTTTTCATTCTATGCTAAGCGTATTTCAGGTACCATTGCTAGGATGCAATCCTGTTGGCGTAACGCCCACGCCTCCAAGGGATGAAGGTAGGTCGTGTTTTCACATCTATTTGAATCTTCTATAAATGCTAGTCCTAGGCGTCTGGAGAGTACCCCTTCCAATGTCAGTGGCTGTTCGAGGCAAGAGACTACTGACTTTGCTTGTTTTAAGAATAATACCACGTATTCAATTCAGATCGCCTGAACTCGATTCCATGAGTGAGGGCTTAAATACTCAGAGAAAAGTATGTCAGTTTAACAAGCTATTGCGGAATTGAAAAGACGAAATGGCAACCTACAATTCCAGATATAACGAAACTAATTTCCATCATCGATGGTGGGCCCGCGCTCATGGCCATTCATATCCATACATAAGTTGAAGGCTGTGAGAAGGATTTTCGGCACTGTTTTGGCCTTCGGGTTTGAAAGAAATGTTGAGCTTTGTCAAGGGGGCTTTCGATCATGTGGTCGGTACCCGATATGGGATGTCACCGTTTGGCCAACCGCTGGCAACTTCCGCACCTTTCTGACCGTACAGGAGCCGTGGCAAGAACCTTATCCCCTCGTCTTAACGCAGTTAATGTTAGTTCACGTCATTGTTCCGGGCTATGTGTAGCCAAGGCGTGAACACATGAAGCGTAAGTAGAGGTAGGGCAGGTTGAATAGGTACGTACGAAGTCCTAGTGATCGCCCGAGCAAGCTGAGAGGATAATATGTTTAATTTAATTCACATTTGGTGTGATTGTCATTAGGATTCGAAAAAGGTTCGTATTCGATGCGCTGAGGCGTACTTAATTGATACCGCACGTGTACATTAGAGGCTTAGAGAGTCCGTCATCATCGGCCCGGGTCTCACACGATCCTCGACACACTGATCCTCGACTAGAAACCAAGCGCAGCCATGCGGTTGTGTTTGACGCATGTATATTTTACAATCCTCAATATACCACCGTGAGGACGTATAACAGAAGACACCTGACATGATGCAGAATGGCGCTGCCGCATTTTATCGATCGGATCCATCTGATACTCGACCAGGACAGTCGTCAAATTTTCAATGAAGCGATTTATTTCTGCTTAGCTTGGACCGACATACCTACCCGGACTAACATATTTATGTCCATCATACCAGAGTTGAAAGAAGGTCATATGGTTTTTTCATATTTAAGTACATACAGCATATTTCACGACAAGAAACACAATTTCACAGTATCAATCCAGCATATTTCCTATATTCCTACATTTGCAGACTAATTATCCTCTCCAGCTTAGAGAGAAACGTTGTTGCAGCCAATGACGACAACGCCGTTCTAAAGGAGGTGAGCACATTAGTCATGGTCATAAGGAAGATATATCTGATGGGACGTACGAAGTTATCGTTCTGGCAGCAGAGGGCCTGGCTGGTGCTATAAAAGATGTTCAAAAATCTATCGACCCTTGCGATTGCCCGTGTTACTTACCAAGAGGCACCCCCAACGATGGGAACGCAGGTAACTATTATTGCATCATGTTAAGAAAAGCTAAGTGAATCGCTCTCGTTTACTTACTGCCGACCAAACCAGTGAGGCTACCAATGTCGATTCCAAGAAGGCCAAGGAGGATCTTGGTGGACGGGCTAAGGTTCGTGGACTAGAAATTTTGATGCAATCAGATCGTCGAGTTCAAGTAAAGAAGGAAGAAATTACTAACGCTTTCAGCGGAGTTGCAGCATTGGACGGGTCCGGTGCTGCACGACGGGTTGTTGCGGGGGAGGATAGCGGTGGCAGACGCAAGAGCGGGGAGGACGAAAAGAGCAATTTGAGAGAAGCGCATGATGGTGAGTGGTGACTGAAGAGTTGGTTTGGCTAGCTAGTAATTGGGCAATGGATTGCTGGGGAAGGAGCATCGAATGCGACGATCTTTATACCTTTTTTTCTCCCTCTGTTTTCGTTTTCTCTCATTCATTTTTTCTCTACAATTTTGACTTCCCTCACGGATCACGCAGGAGGCTCCACGTGAATGCCGTTAACCTGTCATCTTCATTTAAACGGAGAAAGAACGCCTGTAGCGTCACTGGACAGATTGCGCTTTGCGGCTGACACGGAAGGCTTGTCGTTTACGGAACAATCAAATAACCCATGCATAAGTCACCATCTTTTCTCGAAGGTCGCAAGCGGCACGTCGTACATAACGTGATGAGGACGTATTAGATCCCCATCCGTCACAAAAACTGTTGAAAACCTAGAAATTAGCATGCAGAACAAAGTGGCAGCGTCGGAGCTCCTTGTGTACCAGAAGAATCCCGACTCGCCCAAACGCCATAATCTAAATATCCTGCAATCGCGCAAGTACAATTATTTCACTCCATCACAGAGGGTGAACCTTCTGACCCAACGACATCCTCGACGATTCTCAAATTCCCTACTAAGAGACAATCTAATGGCCGCTTAAGGATCCCCCTACTTGACAGATAACACGAACAGGTACTCCAAACAGCATCAGACGTAACTCCAGGAGAGCAATGTCCGAACATAATTAAGAGTTCTCCTGATACTCCACAAGCTTGCAGAGATAGCAGAAGCCACCGCCAGAGGCAAATACCTAAATAAGCCTAGAATTAAACGGTAAGGCTGTGCGGACCGCAGTTTAACCCGCAGACAACCCAGTTTGGGAAAGACCAGGGATCGTGAGTCGATCCTGGCTTTTCATTGCCACCGTCACCATGAGTCCAATACATCTCATACTTTTTATTCCGCAATAATTCCAAAACAATTAGGCCCCAAACTTCTAATCAGAAACTTAAGAACACTGTGAGTGCTTGTGGTTTTTCCGTTGTCCTGACCTTGTCCATTTTGGCATCTTGGCACTACCTATGTTTCTGAAATGGCTATGTTGCTTGAATAGTCCTTTTGTGTCGCTACGGCTCTCAGGATCTTATTGTAATTTTCGCCAACTTTTTTCGGCAACCAGATCAGGAACACTCTTTTAGCTCGCAATTACTCATAGTATAGATATGGAAGACCTGTTCAATTCCGCAGTGACGTGAGTGGCCAGCATCATGGACTGGGAACAAGGTTTCTTTAGGCAACATGGTACAGACCAAAATTGTGTGACAAGGTCACTTTGATTTACGTCGGCCGCTGGCAGCAAAAATTCGCTTGGGGATTTGCACAGCCCATTCACCTTTCAATTACTCCTCCCCAACGGACCAAGTTGGCCCCCAATAAGTTTCGCTAATTATTTATTCATCCTATAAACAACTATTATAAACGTAATTTAACTCAATTGTGCCTCGAATTTGTACGTTTTATTCCCATGTTTTCTAGCTCAACCGCATTGTGCTTGGCATAACACATTAAGTGGCGACTGTATCTCACTTGCTGATAAGAGCGGTGCCTAATCTATTACTTTTCATTTTGTCCATCAACGGTGTTTGTCATGGAACGCACAGCCAGCCCCAATGCCGTAAAACCCAAATATCCAAAACGGTATTTTCTCATGGACATTGGACTACCATACATTCGTTTCCGTGGGTTTGACACTCAGACGGTAACAAACGGATGTCAATCAGGTCTGGACATGGTTGTCGCTGTTACCGATGAAAACGGACTTTTATGCCATGACCCTGGATGGTAAGTCATTAGTTCAAGCCAAACCATAATTAGCAACTGCGTCGACACTTTACCATTCACAGTTCTTAGGCTCTGCAAAGAGTTTGACGTAAGACTTCGTATGTTTCTTCTGTTAGGGTGCTTACAAGACATTTCCCTTGGTACTGTTTGACAAGGATCCATTAAAGCATGCCTCGAAGGGGTGGCGAAAGTAATCATTGCTTACGACGTTGGTGAGCTCATTGTCAATACGCCCATAGCAACTACTAAGTATTAACTTTTGTCCCCTTGTATGCCCTCTTCTGGAGCGTTTGTACGTGTTATGGAGCGCATGTACTGTAATTCCTATCATGGCATTAAAATACAGCTCTTAGATGTTTACTGTTATTTTCAGTATGTAAGTTCTATCGTCCGACTGATCTGGACAAAAGGGGAAGGCGACGTCTGTTTTGTTGTAAACATCTCGACATCAGCAGACAATGTGGATGTATTCTGCAAGACTCGGAGACCAAGATATTGGTGTATTCTCACTGGAGCAGGCAGTTGTTAGAAGCGACAATTGTCTTATCAGATGGGGAATGAGCCATATAGCAGACAACATGCTGCTAGCATGTTTTCCAGATCAAATAAGGCTCGCTTCCTAGGTAATGACGTGCAAGAAATTACTGCTGATAAAGACTTTCCCGTAAGGCGTGCGTACGTCCACTTAGAAATTGAATTTAGGAACACTCGCTCAATTTGGGATAGTTGATTTTTCAACGATCGGCCGTTTGCGTTTATACGAGTACCTTAAAGGGATCCGAATTTAGTAGGCTCCAATATCGTAAAATAAACCTGAGATTAACACACTCTCTTGTAGTGTATATACGTAATAATCCATTCCCCTGTGCCGTTCTGAATAAGCTATTGGCTCATTCGCAAGTGTGTTCCGCGCACGTTTGTTCCAAGTTTCCCTGAAATGTGAAGGGTTGGTACTTTTAGAGAAGTGTCAGGGAAAGAAAGAAGCAGTTCAAACACCTGCTGCCTTGTGCCCTGTCATTCTGCATTAATCAAGAAAAAGCTCCAAGGTCCATGACACATGAAAGGCTTAGCTGATGCCCCGCTTCCGCTCGTGACCATGCGGTAGTGTCAGAGTAATGAAAGTATTCAATAAGAATGCCAGAAACAGCGAGGTCTAACAATCGTTTTTCACCACCATACCAGTCAACGTAAAATCCCGCAGCATGCCCTTGATGAACGTAGACCGGCTGGAACGAGATTTAGAATGATTGAATAGCAGAAGCGTGGTGGAGTATCAGGGGCGAAACACGAGTAAATCCAATTTAATACCAATGTCCGCGGATAATATTTTTTAATGTTCAATTTAATCAATGTGCCAGACATTTTCTGACGAGAAAAAATGAGAAAACAGAAAGTGGAATAAGGAAAAGGGACAGGGAAAACAAAAAGAATAAATTCAAAGTGTTTCGCTGTTGAACACACAACTCAGCAACTGGCACTCACTGCATAATGTTCGTGTCTCGTTATATCCTCTTCGCCCTTCCCATCCTTGGCACCGCTGCCGCCAACGTCCGTCGTGACACGTGCGGTACTGGCAACGTGCAATGTTGCCAGCAGACCCAAACTGTCCGTCGCTTCTCTGTGATATTGCTGCTCAAGCTCTGACAGAACTCAATTCTAAAGTCTTCAAACGCCAGCCCAAACGTTGTCAAGCTTCTTCGAGATGTCAATGTTGATGTCAACACCCTTACCGGCTTAATTGGTGGTAAGTATAGACTGTTTCTTGGTAACTCACATTGATAATCCTGGAATAACAGTGGACTGTGCTCCGATTACCGTTGGTGTCGGAGGCAATACTTGGTGAGATCTTGGTGCGATGACAATGGGTTAGTTATAGGCTTACAATTCGCCTTCAAGCAATGCGCAGACTGTATGTTGCAATAACAATTACTACGTGCGTGGAGTCTTCCATTCCGAGTTTTTAACCGACCCATTATCTAACCGTTCCACAGAACGGCTACATCAATGTCGGCTGTACGACCATTATTGTGAACGCCTAAGCGAAAATTTCATCAGAGGTTGAGGGTAGTAAAATGAAAGTGTAGGAAGTAAACAGATATTTATGTGTACGGTTGAGGAATTCTACTCAAATTGCGCAATTATGATGAGAACGGTGACCATATTGTTTACACCTGTTTTCCAAAGACCTGCTTTCCAACATGCACTCCTCACCGTTCTCCGTCGCTGGCATGTCGACTTCTGGCGGCGCTCACCATCATAATCCAAACCTTGGCGGCTGGGGGGGCACTAGCATGAACCCGAGCGGATCCCTAACATCCTCATTTTCCGATTCACTAACTCAAAGTCGGAGCCAATATCAACCGGGATACCTGATGGTGCGTTTTGGCGCGCGCGTTTGTGAACAACCGGCTAAAGCATGCGTGCAGTCAGCATCACAGAACCTCGTTGGTCTCTTTTCTCCTGTCCCTCCAAGCCAGAAAATGCGTGACTTGCGGTGTTAATATACGATTATGGCTTTTTACTTTAGCATTCTCAACAAGGCAGTCCAAGATCAGATGACGTGCCTATTGTTCAGACAAAAGCAAAGTTGAATCAAGGGCTTGTGCGCGGGACGACGTCTGAATTTGGGATGGATTCTATGTTTGAGAGTTCAAGGTGTGTATAGTTTGTTTAAGATATCTCGGCGGAGTGGGGTGCTGTATAGCACGTACTTGTAGGAAACGACAAACACTCGCGGATGAAGATGCACCACCGATGACCTCCGTAACAGATATCCCCAAAGAGATTTATGTCGACGCGACGCCTACCGGATTCCAGCCAAAAGTCCATATCGTTTTCCCGCCCGAGCCACAAACTCTTGCTGAAATATTGATATTATAGACTTCTACATCAACATTTAAACACCGAACTCGACCAAACTCGTCGGGCGTCAATGCCACTCTGCATCCACGCCAGCAACAACAAATTCCAGAGCAATCACCCTTGCATGTAATAATCTTCGGTTACCCACAGGATCGCTATAGCGTGACTGTTGAATATTTCAAATCGTTGGGCGATACCGCCGAGCCCGAGCTCAACAATGAAATCATCAATTGCTTTAAGTTAGGCTACCGCGACCCCGGAGATGCAATGCGAGCTGTCCGTAAAAGTGGCGAAATACTGTGTGGATGTTATATGGTTGGTGTTAAGTGGGCGGTGAGTCCCTTTACCATGACACGCGCAGTATATAATATCTGAACCATATTACAGGATCCAGCCCAAGCAGAAGCGCTTTTTGACCAGCTGCCCCTGTTTAGGAGCACATGTTTACCATCTGATACACTGTTGCAGCAGCCAGTCGCTGACATGGCTGTTAATTCCAACACAGCACAGCAACCTCATTACGGCATCAATGCAACGTCTGTTGGCACGCCCATCAAACTCGCCCCTTCCGCAGCGGCATTCAGGAGAACGACGATGGGTTCGACCGACAAGACTCCACAGCAGAGCCAACCGGGTTTACCCCCGTCTAGAAGCTGGATTCCCGGCGTTCCAGGGGGACTAGCTGGTGGAAGTGGCAACGGCGCTATTCCAGCGTCTGCGACATGGTCAAGTAGTATCCCTACTGCGGTTGCTGGGGATAAACCGAGCGCTGCGCAGAATCGAGGGGTGCTGGGACAAGTGTCAGATCTGATCTTTGGGTGGTAGAATATTGAATACATCTTCTATGTGTTAGTTTCGAGTGGTATGATCCGTGACTGAAATAATTTTTGCCAACAGCCCGTTCGACAGACAGTGATGCTGAGTCCAAACTAACCTTAATAAGAAGGTTCATGGGAAACATCATACCTTTGTTCCATATACGCTTATTTAATATAGGAATCTTTTCTATGTTTGGGATGAATGATGGTTTGTGAAAGTCCGCCGCGGTACGGCTTAGCACGTGGACACCTGTAATAATCATTAGATTTTAGATTGACGTGTAGGGTTGCGGAAAAAACTTGGGCGGTGTTACGAGTCTGGAGGGGTGGGTAAAACACTGGGTCAAAAACTCGGTGATGATCATGAGGTCAGCTGAAAATCTTACTCTACTGATCTCTTAAAATAGTAGTTATGTGTTCCTTCATACATCGACACCCATGGCTACTCCACACACAACTTTGAGATAACAGAATTGAATGGCTACTCATACCATACCTGTGGCTTATCGTAATTTTGTTTTCCTGCATTTGTTGACATCTGCCACCGGACAATG
>QFEO01003516.1:0-13461 GCA_003316615.1 Amanita pseudoporphyria
GCGTTCATCCTCTAGAATGTAGTCCTCCGCACTCTTTCCATCATTATTCATAATTTTAGGATCGCCGCCATGATCAATCAATAATTTGACGAGACGCTTACTTCTGCATCTAGCTGCCAGGGTGAGCGCAGTTTCTCCATCTTCATCTTGAAAGTTGATCACATCAGCTAGTTCCTTTGGATAATCAGATAACCGGTTCAAGATAGTTTCCATGTAATAACGCGCTGCGTGTGTTTTGCCTTTTGACATGGCGACGTCAACAACATGATGAAAGACAGTACGATTGAGGGTGTCGACATTTAATGTAGAGCGATGTAGCAATTCATAAAGCTCCGGGAACTTTCGAACGTCATAGTTGTTGGCAAACATGACACTACGCATCAACGCAGTCTGACCAGATTTATTGACTCGATATATATCAGCACCGGTTGTCAACAAAAGCTTAACCACGCGGATACGACCCATGGCGCAAGCCCAGTGAAGAGCGGTGTGACCATCGTCATCGATGGGCATGTTAGGATCAAAGTCCGCCGGCGGTGAAATTAGGAGGGGTGGTATCTGGTTTGTATCTGATATGAAATACTCTAGGATTTGGTCGCCATAGGATCTTGAATCGAGGGTGCCATTGCGGTCCTCATCAGACATATTTTCACGTCGTTCGTCAACAGAGCGCCGATGCTTTCGTCGGCCATCAGCATGTTGTTGAAAACCATCCTCGAGGCCACTATAGGATGCTGAGGGACTGTGGATAGGAGAAGGTGTTCGAGAACTTGAAGATGCCTCCGATGGGGAGGGGGTCATTGAACCGTCTTCAGACCCATGCATAGATAATGTTTCATGGTCAGACTCTTGTTCACCCGTTTCCTGAGGCTGTCGACGTGACGACCTCGTGTGAATTATTGATCCGCTAGAGGAGGGCTCGGGACCGTGACCACGACGCGTCGGCCGGCTAACAGAGCTTGACACAATATGTTTTGGCGCCAGTGGTGGACTTTTCGCAACTGGTTGAAATTCGATAATGGGTCGAAGAAGATGTTCACAATTATATTGCTTGGCTAGATTAAGTCCACGCTCAAGGGGAATCCAAGTTCCTAACGCACACATTAGTCTGCCTCAGATACAAGATGCCACAATAAACGTACCTTGGTATTTGCCATATCCACCCTGGACTTTCTCGTGTTCGCCCTTTTGAACCTCTCGTTCAAGGACACGAGTTCTCTGGGGCTTGTCAAAGCCCGCAACTTTTAGAATCTGTGTCGCGTTTAACCAGGAATCAGCGCGTCGCCTCATGACAGCGACACCTTTGCACATCCTACACGCGTTTAACTCATTCAGACTGTGCGCCAGACCACGTCAGAAAGTACACACATCTCATAGACTGGTATTCCACTGTATGTTGCCTTACGTGACGACAGGTGAGCAGGAGAAAGCCGGAAGGAAAGACTGCCCACCTTGAAAATCTGTGCCTCCGGCATATTGTGCTAGTTAAATTTCACACTTCTTTCGAGAGAGCAGTGCACCGGATCCAGCGTTGGGAGACGAGCAAGGAGCGCCAGGATGTGAGCGCGTGCAACAGGGACAAATAAAGTGGGCCGTATGCTGTCCATCATCGATTCATCATGAACTTTGCAATGGGCGTCTCCAGTTAATGTACACTAATACTAAATACCATGAAAATGGAATATTACAACCGCTCCCAAAGTCAACTCCGAGTCAACGCATGCGCAACATCGGCTGCCAAACACCGTATGAAATCTCCTCAATATGATGAATTTCAACGCCATCCCACGTAATCGGTATGATGTTGCTCTATCATTCTACATGAGCACCGGGTCTTCTCTCTCGCATGACCAGGAATGGGACAAACCTGAAAATAGTGAGTGCATGCTCGAGCAACTCGTCTGGCCAACGTCTGAAGGCTAATTCTGCTGTCGTATGAATCCAATGGGATCTTATAACTCATTGACGGGTAGCCGGTCCACTAGTTCAGTGATTAAAAATAAAGAATGATGCAGTGGTGACTATTCGCATACCCTAACCATCAAGCTAATGGTTGCTCTACCGTCAGCGTTCAAATCATACAAAGTGTAGTGGTCATTGTTGGAGAGTCGTATGTGCGACTGCGCTTCAGTAAGGCTAATGCCCGCACTAAAGGCCCCTTTCCTCTTGAATCTTATTTGATGATGGCCAGAATAACGGTTCAGATCCACTGCGGGTGGAGCAGTTACGAATGACACGGTTGAACGACGCCTCCGGCGCGGAAATGATACAGCATGATCGAGGGCTATATCAGTGTCAGCCAGAGACAGCGCCTCCTATGCATCGTTGCTTACATGGACCAGTCAAACGACGGCTCAGACTAGCGGAACTGCGAGAAGCGTCGTACATCGAGTACGGACCCTTTAAGTACCATTTCAGTCCAGTTTACCAGAGAAATTCAAAACGGTAAACGGTTACATTGGCATAAGAATACAACATAGGATCTGTGTAAACGCCATGGCGATACGCCATTGACGGCGTCGACACGTATGCAACCGACTGCGGACGGGAAATCATACCACCATAGTTGCTGAGAGCGGTACCGTAGGCAATGGCTGCCATTGAGTAGGGGGTTACAACAGACTATGGGGTAAAGGGGCTAGGGGGACCAACTTATAGGGTGAGTGGCCTGTGCAACGAGGATGTATTATATTACTGCCTCACTGATTCATCGAGGTGTGAACGGTAACGATAGGGGAACAATCATACCCGCTCGTGATCGTGTACCTTGATCGCGTATCGAAGATCGAGACTCATATCAACATGATACTGACCAATTCTAGTGCTTGGAGGTTTTGCAACGGCTCCTTTTCAAAATACAATTATTCAATGTCTCGGGTACCTCCATACAATATGCTAACAAATTTCCAATCTAAACATTCTGGTATAAAATGCAGCCCGTTTACAGTGGCTTGTGCAGACTACCCCGATGTCTTCTACCTCCACTTTCTCTGCAAAATTCAAAGGCGACATTTTCAGGCCTGAGGACGCCGGCTATGACGAGGCAATAAAACGTTGGGCTGCAAATGCTACCCGCAAGGCTTCTGTTGTCGCATTTGTCAAAGATGAACAGGATGTCGTTTTAGCGATCAAGCACGCGAGAGATAATGGCTTGTCAATAGCAATTCGTGGCGGAGGACACAATCCCAGTGGTGCATCTTCTGCCGAAGGTGGTCTTGTCATCGATTTGTCCCGATATCTTAATCACGTCACCATTGATGCTGAAAAGCGTCTCGCTCACGTTGAAGGCGGTGCTCTATGGGAGACCGTCGATAAAGCAGCAATCAAACATGGGCTTGCGTCCGTTGCCGGCACAATAAACCATGTTAGTACATGAATGAGATTATGTATGTGTTTCTATCGCTGACGTGTCCTTTTTTAGACTGGAATTGGGGGGTATGTTGTAACAGCAGCATTGTAGATAATGATCTGACGTCTGCGGTTAGACTCACTCTGGGAGGTGGATTCGGCTGGCTAACAAGTTCATATGGTTTAGTCATCGATAATGTCGTCAATGTAAGTTATCACCGTTGGTCCTGACTTGAAAATGCGCTTATATTTTCATCAGGCAACTGTAGTCACAGCGGACGGTTCAGTACTTACTGCAAGCGAGGAAGAAAACCCAGACCTTTTCTTCGGTATTAGGGGAGGAGGTTGTAATTTTGGGGTTGCCACCCGGTTTACCATCAAACTACATCCACAGCGCGCTTCAGTCTACGCGGGAATGCTTTTCTTCCCTCCACCACTTTTTGAGCCAGTCTTTGACGTGCTCAGGGCTTGGTGGCCCAAGGCAGGTGATAGGGAAGGCATTCTAGTGTTTCACACGAATGATCCTTCAAGCGGAGAGGTAAGTCCTAGTTCACGTATTGGTTTCTTTCTCAACGTTGTATTGTAGCCGATGCTCATATGCACTGTGTTCTATAACGGGTCAGTGGAGGAAGGCCGGAGAAATTTCAAAGCACTTCTTGACCTAGGTACATATAATTTCTTGTGGACGAAATTGCACGCCTAATTGTGCACCCATAGGACCAGTGAGGGATACGTGTGGAGAGGTTCCATATGAAAATATGAACGCTATGCATGTGAGTCACATCCCATGACTAAGTATCTTATCTTGACGTGCACTTTCTAGAACGATCTCGTTCCTCATGGTAAGGGCGTGTACATGAAAGCCATCGCTCATGAAAGTCCCGACTTTGCCATCAATAAAAGACTTCTTGCGAAACTTGCCGAATTGGAGTTCAAAGGCATGAAGTGTACGGTCATATTTGAATATATCCCTCTGGAGAAAATGAAGACTGTGCCTAACGGGACCATGGCTTTCCACCGCACAGGAAAAACTAGCGTATTGGTCGTTTTTCAGTGGGATAATTCAATCAAAGACTATTCTCAAGAAGCACGGGAAATTGGACTTGAAATTTGTGGCACTCTACTCGGCGACAGATCTCGTTTGAACGACCTGACGTCGTTTGGCTATGGCAACTACGGTAAGTTCTCATGTCAGCTTTTCTTGCGCAAATTTGAAAGTATTTGTAGACGGAGATTCTTTTGTTGATGCGAAGGACTCTTTAAATAGGGCTGAGGCGGCTTTCGGGCCAAATTACCCAAAACTTCAAAAGATTAAGAGGAAGTATGATCCGGATAATATCTTCAACAGGTGGTTTCCCATAATACCAGCCTGAGTCTGTCGGGTTCTTTGATATTAGCAAGTGTGTACGATTTTTTCGAATATAGAGTTTGGATGTGATGTTGTGATTGTAATCGTAAGCGTCACGCGGCAGTATCTTTTGGTGATATGTGTCCACAAAGACAACAATTGTTGGCAACGGCTCAGCACTTTTGCGACGCTTTTAAACGCAAGGCAGACACCGACGTGATCCTCTCCTTTTTTGCCAACGACGACAATATTTCTGCCTTCGAACATGGGGAGCCAGTCCTAGCACCTTTTCTCGGTAGGCGCTTCACTGGGGCAGACGGAATACGAAAATATTTTGAAACAGTCAATACTGCCCTCTCCTACGAACATCTCCAGTTTTCGGACTTTATCGTAGACGTAGAAGTCAAGAAGGTGGCATTGAAGGGTAAAGGAGTCTTTCAGTGGAAAAGTACGGGAGAAAGCTGGAATGAGACTTTCGTGTATATTCTGAGTTTCGATGAGGAGTGCAGATTGACGGAGTACCAGGTGTGGGCGGATTCTGGTTCCGCATATTTAGCGAGAATTGGGAAGTTGGATGAAACCAGGGTAAGGAAATGATTTCACTTACATTCCCCAGAAATATAAGAGTGACTGTAGCATATTACAGAGGTATAGGGAGTCACCACCTTGACTCTTAAATTCTGGGGTAGAACACACCCTACCGTTACCGCTATTGGAACTCTCAAGACAGCTGACTACTTTGTTTATAAACTCCACTAAAATCCTTCTCTTTCACCACTGATTATCGATTATGTTCGATGATTACTTGTGGGTATATCTGTAGGTTTGAGGGCCACCGGTAGATAATGTACAATGAATCAACGACGTCAACAACACGAATGGAAATGATCTTCAATTCGCCTCGCAACAGCATTCTTGAGTCACAAGTATTTTTGGTAAAATAGGCGGAAAGGATTGAGCCTTACCACGCGTGGACTTACATCGATTACCTGGGTCCACCTACGGAAGGGTCAACAATATCCTCGACTTATATTGTGCGTTCATAGTACTAGAGTCTTTTCCTTAGGTGTCCAGTATCAATCGTTATCTCTTTGACTCTTTGCTTTGTCTGGCTCTCTTTGGATTCAGGATTAGCAGTTTATGGCCGATGCAGGCAACAACAGGTAACTTGCGTGCGTGAAAGTCTAGCTCGATCACTTGAGTGACAAAATCCTTGTACTCTTCACGGGATCTTTATCTCCGAGGATGTTGAAACTGCATTACGAGACGTCTAAGTGAACATCTCTGAATATTTTGTTGGCCATCGAAAGCGCGTAGAGATTATTTACGGAGAAATATCTCATTCAGAAATTTATGATGATCGTGGCGGTGTGACTTCCAAAGACGCGTACTGTCACGACGTGACCTATAGGCACTCGTGTCACGCTTTACTCATAGCTCTCTTGCTCTCGGCTCTGTTCCGTCTCTTATCCCCAATATGTCGGTCTCCAATGACTCCCTGGATGTGGCAGACACGTATGTCTCTGAATCTCCTGATAGGCCTGATTCTATCGCCATCAAACGTGCAGCTGTAACTTATGGCCGCAAACGCCCCGCTTTTGCGGAGAATGACACAAGTTCTGCCTCCTGCTCTGGGGAAAGAGATGCAGTATATACGGGGATACATCCTTCCGTGGGTGGCGAACCACATTCCGGGTCGGAATTCTCGTGTATCTCGAAGGAACCTGAAGATCACGAGGTAGCCGAAGCATGTGAACCACCCGACGAGCCTCCAAAATTTATTTTCCCCTGGAAGAAAAAATTGGAGGAATGGAGTGACCAAGAAGAAGCTGGCTCCCCGAAATTGTGCAATTCTTTCGAAAACGATGTGTCACCTACCGAGCAATCCTCCAAAGAGCCAAGTGAGGATAGTGAAATAGGCCATACTGGCGCGAGACATAGCTTAGGATCACGGAAGCAACGAGCGTCGCGCAATGATGCCCTCATTAATTCTGAAACAGTAACTTCACCTACCACGCCGGGTATAGGTCCTAATCGACGACGTCCTACTTATCGTGCTGTTGTGCACGACTCGGATTCAGAATCTGAGCTATCGCACACAAAACGTGGATCATCTGCTAACAAGTCATCGCCATTTATATTTCAGACGCCAAATTTGCAGTCGTCGCCTACCCCACCAACGTCTGCTGACGAAATGCCATCACTATCTAAATCAAAAAGAAAAGGAAAAGCAAGTACAACACCTCGTAGGAGTGTTCCTCCACTGCGCTACAGTGAGGAACCACTGTCGGAAGCTGAATTCGGAAGCTCTGAAAATTCCGCAAATAACAGGGGAAAAAAACCAATGAGAGTGAAGGTTAGTTTCTCTGGACAGTTAATGTCGCACAACCATTGAAATCTCGGGTCGTTTCTTAGGCTCCGACCAAAAAAGAACGTTTAGAGACGGCAAAAAGCAGCATACGGCTTGCTGCTGATCAATGCGTATCGATCCCCAAGGCCGAAAATGGTTGCAAATACACGCTTCAAAATTTTCTAACCCATATAAGGTATGGATCAACTTACAGCCACAACGCAAATAATTCGCTAACGCCACGATTAGTGAAGATCATTCGAGGGATGAGAAACAGGCTTCCGACCCAATTGTACCATTTTCATCGTCCCCTTCTGGTTTAACAACTGTTGAGGGGCTCATCTCTGTCTCACGACATGAAGCGAAATCATCTCAAATGCTCGAGCCTAGCGATAGCGATGCACATCCTCACGCCAAGGACGACCCGAGCACGGGGCTATTATCTCTTGAGAAGGATGACAGGATGAAAGGACTACAAGTGATGAAACAGCGAGTGCTGGCACTACAGTCTATCAGAGCGGAGGCGGACGAGGATGAAGATGACCTTGAGATCATTACAGACGACGAGTCGCCACCATCCATTTCTAAACAATCTCGGCGTATTTTGATAAGAAAGCAAGAAACATCAATCAAGGTTTTGACAAAGACAGTACGTCCGGGCAAGGGTTCAGTCACTCGCCTAGAGAACAAGAATAGCAGCCTCAGACCTGGCGGAAAAGAAAAATCAACCTTGACCCAAGTCGGGTTGTCTAGGATGCTTTCCGAGCAAGCAACAGCGCATAATAAACGAATGGTAATGCAAAAGAACGAGGAATGGGTTAAGAGAGGCGGACGACTCAAAGATCTTCCAACGGGAGACGGCCAGGATACTTTGAGAAAATATGTGCAGAAAGGGCTTGAGAATATGGCAAAGGGTTCGAAGGCCAAGCTAGCGGGTGAATATGAAGAAGGTTCACAAGACCCTCTGTTGGAGGGTGGCAATGAAGACTCAGAATCTACAGAGGGCGATGACCAGGAAACAATCACCCACCAAACCGCTAGAGACTTCCAGTCGGATCAAGAGCCTGTTGACGATGAGATGGAGGAAGACGCGCTAAGGATCAAGGGACGGGGCCGCCAAAACGTAACAGTATTTGACTCTGATTCTGAAAGTGAGAAACATGCAGTGACACCATTAGTCAAGGAGGCTATCTTCAAGTTTGGAAACAGTAGCCTCGGTTGCTCGATGGGAACGGACGACAGTGATGAAAATTCAATGCCTCCACCTACAGAATCTTTTTCCAGTACTCATCGAGGCTCTATATCTTCAGTAGACGATCAAGCCGAGGATCGCAGCGACAAAGAAAATAACCGTAAGCTTATGTTCGACCGAAGTGAAGACAAGGAGAACAAAGTAATTGTTAGACACATTAGTCCGAAGGAACTTATGAACGCAAGGCCTAACTCGCTGCTATTTCCTAATGCAAAGGATTTGGAAAATGAGGATGTATTGAAGGGCGATGAAAGATCCCCGCTCACAGTCCTGTCCGAGGATAAATCATCAATTTTGCAATCCAATTTGTCATGGACTGATACGTTGCCCCTTCAAAGCCGTTCAACCTCTCCCATAGTATTGCGTCCTGGTGAACCAGGTTCTTCGGCTCATGGCGAACACTCGTCTGCAAGTGGTGTGGCCAAATTTGGTGCGCCACAGTTACTTCAGGCCGATTTTGCGGAACTTTTTGAATCTGGTACGGAGGATCCAAAAAAAGAACGAGTTTTAACGGCCAAATTACCTGGCGGGGTCGGTGGACATTTTTCCATCTGAACTTATTCTGATGCCTTTTTTTCCCCCTCTCGCTATCGCCAGCCACAAAGCAGTCTTGAACTGACGCAAGATGTCAGCTTGCAGCCTGCTTTCAATGTCAGCGACCAATTGCTACTACGGAGAGCGGACTCTATCTTTGAGAAGGAGCAAGAGTATTTATTTGGAGCCGGTAATATGAAGTCAGAGAAAAAACAACTCTACGTGAATGATTTTGGGTGGGTGCATCGATGCTGCTGGACAAGATAGCTCCTGACGAACACAGATTTTTGACGCAAACACGACCTCGCGACGAGGACGTGGAATTGTATCGATCACCTTACTTCACGCAGAGGAAAAGTGTACATGGAGACTCGTCAGACTCGCCGACGAAAGACTCGGAACGATATCCGTTGAGCACACTTTCTCTCTCAATGCCTAAAGGTTTGGAAGAGCCAATCGTTGTACCTCGAAAGCGTCTTGTGAGGCGACGCACTCCATCGCCAAATCATTTTGTTGTTATGCACGACTTGAATAGCCCCACCCCGGCGGCCCCACTTATAAAGAATGCTTTTGACACGCTCGTGCAAGGGTCAAAATATTTATCACGGCACGGAAAGCAGAAGCTAGAGAAATCCGAGTTTGTCCAGTCAGAAGCAGAAGAATCAGACGATGATGACGTATTTGGATTTCTTCCTAAGAAGAGAGATGAGGATGAGGAAGAAGATAGCAAGGACCTGGATCGGACGCTTGAGGCACTGGTCGATGACCGCCATATGGATGCAGAAACGCTTAATGTTCCACTGGTTATTGAGAAATTCAAGTCAGTGATGGATGGGTTATTCTGGTGAACGTTGGCGCTGATTAAATTAACAGAGAAGATATGGAGCGGGAAGATCAAGAACTGGAGAAGTTGCATCAAGCGGCCGCGCAGGGTGAACTTCGGAGGAAGAGACGTAATCGTGGGATTGGTTTGGACGACAGCGATGAAGAGGATGACGACGATGAAAGGGCGCGCAAAATCCGACGCAAAATGAATAAGTCTCAGAGGATTGATCGTGGTGACATTAAGGCACTAGGTCAGGATCATACCCAGGCATCTTAACAGTTTTCTAACACCACGCTGAACCAGCCAAGAACGAAGATACACTAGCATTCTATAAGACATATGAGAATGGTATAATTGATGACGGTGATATTGAGTTCCAACAAGTCGATGTCATTATGGGAGAAGCGGTCAACGATGGCCAGCAGGATGAACAAGACTTTGTGACGAGAGAAGAAATTCAACACCGTGCGCGGACGATTGCAAAGCGAAAAGAGGTAAGTTGTCCTAAATGATTCAAAAAAGAAAAATTTCACTTCGCTAGATTGAACCCACTCTGGACCCCCATGATGTATCTTGGATAGACGCGGAAATATCTGATGAGGAGGCTTTTATGCAAGTCAAAATAGCAAACGTTGCACGGAAGAAAAACAATAATATACGACAAGGCGGCTTGGACAAAGACTTCGATGATATTGCTGAGGTACGCCTTGTAATTATATCGCCTGAGCATGCAATGACGAAATCACAACCCCAGATGAGGAAGTCCGCATTTATCGCAGATGAACGGGAAAAGAGTCAGTTGCAGTCATGGGCCAAAATTGAGGGCAAGTCGCGTCATACCACCGTGAGATCGGGTGGTGGCGTAGCAGTGACTGGGCATGCCAAGAGCAAACCAAAGATGGATGGAGGATGCCTATCCACAGAGTCGACATTGCAACGGAAAGGTCGACGAAAGTCGTTGAAAGCGATGCCGAGCATATTAGCTGATGTATCAGACAGGAGCACACGCTTCGTAGATTGATTATATCTTATTCTGACTTGCATACTCCTTAGAATATGTTTCTTCTTTTGTTTTGTACTTTTACAAGCTATCTAGTTATCGTGCAGTCTGACATGACCACCACCACACGACGTAGAAATGTTAGGGATGTTAGTGGTGTCAAATTAATGGGACAAATAAGACAGAAATAAACTTAAAATCTCCGGGGTATACTGGAAGAGCAAAAGAAAATGTACGTAGCCCGCTGCTAGTGGAATTGCATACCACCAAATGCTTTACCAAACCGCATCCACGTTGCTTTTGGGCGCGTCATGACGATGTTATATGGCCGCGCTGGCTGGCGCATATGTGACGAACTGCGCCGCTTGCGATTGCTGGTTTGAATCTAGAGAAGGGACATCAGCTAGCAGGCTTTGAAAACATGAATAAACCGACCTTATGACGAAGCAGAATTAATTTTGCCATGTTCGCAGGCGGGCCTGTCTCACAGAATGGATTGCCTAGGACGATAAATGAGAAATGGAAAGGTACAATAGATCACAAGAAGGCGCACGTGAAGCGACAAAAGCAAGGCCAGCTTCGTGAGCATCAAGATTTTCGTCAACAATCATGAGAGAATGCCATAGGGCGGGTAAGAAAGAATAAACAAAGACTAGAGCGGCGGCCGAACTCAAAGTCATGAGTAAGATTGGCAACATTGTCGCTAAGTGCGACGGCGCAGCGTAGCGCAACCGACGGGGCGAGCGCGGACGCGGACACGGGAGGGTGAGAGCGGGGTAGCCTTGGAATATATTATACAGACTCGCCTGATTTTTTGTTCATGCCAACCAACGAAGCGAAGTTACGTCAGCACACCCGGGGCAGCCCCAACCGGTCGTCTGATCCGTGCGGCGCGTCCTGTGTGATGATCAATGACGGTCCAGGTGCTGTCCACTGCGACGGTCGCTGCCGTTGGGCTCCTGTCTAAGGCATTCCTCAAGCTTGGAACTGCTTCAGTCACCGTCAACGGCCTTCCAATCCTTTTGCGAGCACTGGAGAGCCAAGAAAGAGACGGTGGGAGAGGCATCATCACAGGTAGCTTTGCAGTTTTCCCGAGAAGGTCTTGCTGATTCATTTCCAGTTTCAAACCACATTTCTACGTGTGTACATGTTCCCACCTCAGCATATATGTTATACAAACGTGTCGAATAATAAGCTTGGACGACCCAGTCTCATGGGGTGTACTTCCAACTAGATGTTACTTCAGATCCCGCACGACGCGATGGTCGCTTGGCGCCTCCGATATCATATTTACAAATCCGTGAGTGTACGAAATATCCCTTCAATTAAGCTATCGTTACACGTTTGCATTTCATCTCTCTCTCACGGTAGGTAGGCTCTTTTCTGAATTCTTCCGACTTGGTCAAACGATAGAGACGTTCCGCGGGAAAGGCATATATCAACCCGCGGTCGATACCGCTATAGATAAACTAAATCAAGGATGCTGGGTATGAGAGCTCCATCAGTTAAGTTCCAGAGCTAACTATATCTTAAGGTTCACTTGTACAGCGAGGGCAAAATCTGCCAACCGAGCATGTATGCGCGAGACACAGATGGGAATGCAACTTTATCGAGGTTCAAATGGGGGGTGTAAGTGGACTCAGGACTGCTTTCGAATGATTTATTGACTCCATTGCAGTGGGCGCATAATTATGGAGGCAAAAATTCCTCCTGTCATTATACCTGTCTGGCTCACAGGTTTCGACCAAGTGATGCCGGAAGGGCGGCCTTTTCCATACAAATACATACCTAGCTTAGGCGCCCACCTAAGTGTCACGTTCGGTGACCCACTATCCGCAGACAGTACAAGGGATCTGGCTCGCAAAAAAATGAAGGATGAATATCCTCGTAGACAGGCTGAAGAGGACGTGGGACGAAATTTAGGGCATGGAGACCTTATGTCCAACAAGGAACTGGACCAGACACGATCAGGGATTACAGAGATAATCCGGCACGCTGTATTAGATCTTGGTAGAAAGGTCTCTGGGCCAATGCTATCAGCATAAGCATTAAATATTAATGCCCTGAGCTAGTGCGTGTAATCCTGGATAACGTCCCACAGGATAGTAAATCATGTATGTTCCTCCTGCCAGAACAAAACCACACCGTCATGACTCGCTTTCATGATGATGGGTTCAGAACACTGGACTCGAAATGCTTCTTAAAATGGGATAAAAAGTCACCAGCATCGCGCCCTCCGCCCTGTTTGTCTGGGAGTCAGATGTAAAGTAGTCTGATGAGAAGGGCATCACCTCAAATATGCCAAACAGGAATGAGTAAGGCCTATCCAGAATCCACGCGGTAAGAACCAGAAGTGACGTCCGTAACAGCATGAACTGGATGCTTAGGTCAATTGAGCGGCATTCTGCAGGGCAGCCACCGGACTTGCACGATGCGCCAAGCCAATGCCAGAATCGGGAACGTATGAACAAGAACCACAGTAAGACCAGAGAATCTATGGTATGTGATTGGAACGGACTTCATGCATTCCAAATTGGCCCTTCAATGGACGGACATTAGAAAGAAGCTAAAACAATGTTGATTAATACTTTAACACAGCAGGCTCCAAGGCGGATACATACATATCCTGAGGTGACGATTATAACGCAGCTAGCAACACGCGCAACGACGGGATACGCCTAGAGATTAAACTCTGGCCTTTCTGAATAGTACGACTCGTCAGGAGCCTCCACATATTTTGCTGCGAATTCTCCTTCACCATCAGGGGGGATAGTAAACGTAGGAACAAGGGCAAATGTATCTA